>CATIWO010083251.1:0-22173 GCA_949673435.1 Macaranga tanarius | reverse complement strand
TTTTTAAGCTTATTCTTTAATTATATAACTAAAAAAATATTTTTATTTATAATTTTAATATTTATATATAATTTTTCTAATTAATATATTTTATTTAATATTTTTATAATAAATATATATGACTCGGTCAGTTTGGTTATTTTCAGTTTTTCAACTTAAAAACCGAAATTAAACCGAACCAGTCAGTTATATATTTTTAAAAACCGAAATCGAACTGAACCTAAATATAATCGACCGAACCGGTCAGTTCGGTTCGGTCTGTACAAAACGCTACTCCCAGTAGCGTTTTGTACAATTTGACCGTCCGGATTGGTCAAATTCACCCTAAATTGAGAATTTTTTTTCCTTTCACCCTAAAAATGGAAATTACTTTTTAAACTAATAAAAAATATTTTTTACCCTAAATTGGTAATTGTCCCGTTATTGGGCCTTGTGCAATTAGTGCATTGGATAATTTGTATCGATCCCTCATCCTGAATTTGAATATATGTAATTCACAATGTTAGCTCAGATAGTTGGTACAACTACAAATAAAGGATGAAACGGTTTATCATTTATGAACAGAATATATTTAACTTCCAAGTTTTCCACGATGTATCATAATTTTCATTTTAAAGTTTTAGCCAAATATTTTTCTTGTTATTTTGAATTGGTTTTTTTTGTCATGCCGTTTTCACTCTGCTTTTATTTTTCTTATTTATCTTCCTCTGGTTTCCTTTTGTTCATGTCCTGTTCAAAGCATTTTAACTTATGTTTATGGATTCTATTTTCAGATCTGAAATTATTGCGCTCACTTTAGTTAAAATATTTAAAACATTTCATATTTGATTTTTTTTTTTTTTTTTGTTATTGATTTTTCAGGACAATGTTTAATAATTGGACAGCAATCGGTCCGAAGCGGCAAAGTACCTAACTGTTACAAAGAAAAATTTGTAATGTGCTCCAAAGACACAACACAAAATCATTGAGTTTGAAAAATTGATTGTCTTTTGCTTGATTGTTCTTGGACACTCATTCTGATTCTTGATGCTGGACCAGGCCCAGTTGAGCAAATTTAGTCTGGCCTTTTCTTTGTGAGTGGAGCCTTATACAAAAATGGCTTGAGCTTGTGCAACTCTTACACCAAAATGGCTCGACCTGTGTTTTATTATCAGCAATATATGCTTTTAGTAGCAGTTGGCAAATTCTAATCAGTGTTTACTGTTCTTGTTTGCTCGAAGATAACGAGAACAGTGGAGGCATTAGAAGGTAAGGGTTATCGAATGCGCTTAATGGAAGGGGAGGTTGACTACAATAACCAGACGGGTACATGCGTTAGCAGAAGGATCTGGAACTGAACGGTACTGTTGAGAAATTATGCTAAACAATCAACAAGAAAAAATAAAGAACACAAGAATTTAACGAGGTTCGGCAATGTGCTTACGTCATCGGAAGCGGATTATATCAGAGAATAATATCTCTAGGGTTACAAATACAATATATATATATAACTCATGGTACATTTACAAAATTACCATGTACCGTACAGCGGGAGCATTGTCCATGCACCCACTTAAACTGTATCTCGCAAATAACTATGAAACTCCCCCAATTGGACAGATGCTGTCGCTCTGCTCCATTCGCTCGCTCGCTGACGCTCCACTCCAGCATCTGTCCCTTTATCCGGTATGAGCCATACACAACATGTGCAGAACCTACTTCCGGTGTCACGTTTTCAAGCAAATGCAATTGGAGTTGGTGGTTCTATTTATCTTCCAGGGTTAACCAAGAAACATGAACAGATTCTTGCTGATATGCAGGAGGTGCAGGTATTTACACTGCCATGTTGGTATGGTACGTCATTCTCCTATTCTCATAACCTGAGTTGCTTAAGCTACAGTCATTCTTTTATAAAAAAAAAGCATTTTGCCCATTAATATCTCTGGGGCACATTGCTGGTATTTTATGAATTATGATAACTATCATATTGTAAGTTGTAAGCACATCAGTAGCGTACTATTTTATCAACTGTGCTAATGGTTAAAAGTTCCACTGGCTAGAAATCAGTATTCTGATATTATTCCTAAATTCTTTCAGTTATATATTATGCTGTTATCAATTTTCTAAGGATTATGTTTGATAGGTAACAAAGGATTTGCTGTCTCGTGCAGGTCTTACGACAGCAAACAGAAGCCATTGCAAGGCTTGACAATGTACTGAAGTGAGATATGAGAATTGACACAAGATGTGAGCTAGAGAAATGAGGAGTGAGTGCATGCTTGGTATGTTTTCATGATTCATTCTATGACTCACAAAGTTTTGTGACTGATCTAATTAAATTAGGCAAATGGATTTTTACTGATGATTAATTTACCCATAAAATGGATTTTTTTTTTTTTTTTTTTTTTTTTGGGTGTGTGCGTGTGTCCATAATGCTTGCAGGATGCATAGTAACGTCAAATTCCAGAAAGGTTTCTAATCTACACTCAATGAATGATAGTCATATACTACAGGCGAAGCAGCAATCTAAAGTTCTACAACAGGATTATAACATGTAATCGGAAGGACCAAAAAGGAAAGAATCATTACTTGGTTTGCAAGCACTGCCAATGAAATCTTGGAATGTAAAATTGTGATAGAGTAAACAAATAATCAACAGAGGGCCAAAAGGAAAAAAAAGGGAATCAATGTTTGTAAAACTTGTCAGGTACAAAAGCTGCATTCTGCATTCTAACGTTCATCCAAAAATCAAGCTATTTCTCATAATTGACACTACTTGTCAGATTACAAACTTGACAAGGAATTGTATTCTATAAATTCCTTTTGGAAAACTATGTAATGAATAACCTATTATAGAATTTCCCAGTTGCCACAAAACAAAAATCCTCATTCCCATTGCTAATCACCAATTCAACCTCCACCATCCAATATCAACATCTTAATTGTCTCATCAAATGTATGCATATAACTGCCAGTGTAGAATAACGATCTTGTTAACAGTATTTAATGGGGACCAAGAAGCTAGCATGTCAGCAAAAAGAATAAAAAGCAAAGAATTTTTTTTTTTTTTTTTTTTTTTTTTTTTTACTTTTAAACCTTTCATATGAAACCCTCAGCTACTACTCATTGCAGACCTAACAAGTTCTAGAATTCTGTAGTAATCAAAGAACAGAGAAGAATGTTCACCCTCAAGCCCGTCTCTGCTGCGTCTATTGCCACCAGAAAGGTTGTTGCAGGGACTCCCACCAATCACAAGATCAAATGCCCCAAATAATTTGATCCATTCTTCTATACTATCACCATTAACTTGTTGGACATCTTCAACTTCAGTAAGAGTTCCCCTCTGGTTTGTTTGCTCCCACCAACTTCGAAGAATGTTTCTGTTCACTTCTGAAATTTCAACAGATACAATATTGTTTAAGGGTATCCCAAGTCGATGTAAGGCTACTTCAGCTCCACCAATGCCAGAAAAAAGCGAAAGGACGTTAATCCCATTAGGAAACAGATCCTTCAAGACCGAAAGATGGTAGGCAACTGTGTCAACCTAAAACCACAATATTCAATTTGATTAGATTTGTTGAAAATGAAGAGTAAAGCTAATCATAAAGAAAGCAACTTTAGAAGAATGGCAGGAATATGGACAATATTAAACTAAAATCTTCTTTTACATTTTTCTTATTCATCTTCAACACAATTATTTGCTTACACCTATCCAACTATTATACTTCATTGTTTCAGGAGCATCCTTTTTCTAATGGAAGAACACACATTTAGTCAACAACCAATATCATCATTTAACTATGTCGAAACTAGCAAAAGAATAATTGATGCAAAAGAGTCTCAGCTTTCAACAAGATCAAATTTGTGAATTAAAGCAGTTGGACTTGAAAAGCAACAGATAAGTAACTGTGCTGACCTGAAAAGAGTTTCCAAGTGCTTTATATCTATCACTCCTGCTAATTCCACCACCTCTAGTATGGTCCTTGGGAAACCCCAATAACATCTCCATCTCATCAGGTTCAAGAGGTGCAGCTTTGTTTTTTCCAACCCAAACCAAATTCCATTTCTTGCATTGTTCCATAACATACTTTTCTGCTTTATGAGTAGGCTCATCATCACAGTCTTCAAGTGCCTTCTTGATCCGTTGTGTAAGTTTGGCACTCCCATAAGTAGTCAAAAGGCAGTTGAGCTTGGTTCTCTTATCCCATGAAGGCCACCATCTCTTGGTTGAAGGTAAGGCCTCGTGTATGGTGAGTGGTGGTCTTGGCAAAAGATGAAATCTGTTTTCAATCGGAAGGTTATGGACATAACCTCTTTTTCTTGCAGCAGCACAAAAGTGCACTGAATCTACAAATTCAGGTTGAACATCATAAAGAAAGCTAGAAATTGTATTCCATACACCCTTAGGAGTAAGTGCCACGTTTTCATAATAAAAATATGGTGGACCTAGAGCTATGGCATGAAGCTTTCTCTCTGTTATTTTCCATGGTTGATCAGGAACTCCAAATCCAATCATTGGATTAGGGAGGTTAAGGGTCTCCCCAGTTTGTTCCAAGAAATTCCGTTCCTTTCCTTTGCTCTTTTGACTTCTCAAACTTTGATTTTGATTCTGGTAAACTTTCCTCTTTTTACAAGGAAGATCATCATCTGCTATCTTTAACAACGCAGAAGAATTCAGAATTAGAAATTAGAAGAGAATCCAAAATAGATCAGAATCAGAAAGAAGGTAGGAGAGAGGGGTTGTAACTTACAGAGCACGTAAGAAGAAAATTCAAAATGGATTCTTCATCTTCACCTTTTCATTTTAAAAAAAAAATATGAAATTTTAAGTTCAAAATTCAATTAAAAAAATGTGAAGATTTCTCTAGAGCAAAATGTAGTTTACCATTTTCTTCAATTGCTCGAATCACCAACTTCTGAGAAAATCCCATATTCTCGAAGCGGTGAATCATCTTGAACTTTGAAGAACCAGACACAGTGTTTGCCTGAGCATAAAGTACAAAACAAACCTTAAGGACTTCTGAAAAGAAGAAAAAATAACAGAAAAGCAGAGGAATATTTAGTGTATTTGACATCAGTTCTAGCTGAAAAGCCATGAAAGATAAACTGTAACTAAAAAAATGGTATAGTTCAGGCTCCAAATCAAAGCATCTCAATTAAATGTAAGGGGCTCTGAAATTGCTAAACATTATCCTGCGACATCTCATAAGCCATTTGTTGATGACACTGTCATTTTGCAGAGCTTCTTTAAAAGAAACTGATGTGTTTTTGAGAATTTGTAGTGATATGTTTCATACTTCATTCATCCTATGGACAATGTATGAATTTCCTTAACTCCAGCCTTCGATTTAGCACAAAGATTCCTTATTAGACATAGAATAAAGAAGAGAGTATTTCTCAAAATACTGAGGCATGGAAGCAGAAAACATTTACTGAGGCAGGTATGAAGGTGATTAAATATTTTGTGCTAACACCTACACCCACTTGTACTATCTCATTACACCCACTTGTACTATCACTATAGTATTGCTGTAGGCTTCCTAAATTTCTGTTACAGTATAGAGCACTTCTATTTGCTAATTTATGGGGAGGGCAAGATGCTGAAGACAAAAGCACCATTTTATTAGATGGTAGAAGCTCTGACATTAAAGAAAGGGTGGAATGGATCCCAAGAACCTATTCAACTAAGCATTGCCAGCAAAGCAAGCATAGATAATCATATCAAATAATTTTGCCCAACTTTTCCTTAATGTCAATGAAGCCAGATTTTTAGAAAATCTTGTATATGAAAGAATCTTTATCACATATAGAATTGGAAAAGGGTTACTCACATCAATTTTAGATGAACTATCTTCATCGAAATTTTCGTCACAAGAATCGCTAATTTCATCTTCAAAATGGCAAGGTTGAGTAATAGGTTCACATTCATGAGGCTCAAGAACCTGCACAGCTTGACATTGTTCATAGCCATCCAATCTTTATAGAATCAGTTATACGCAAGGAAGCATGTGTAAAGGTAAAACTGAGAGATGTATGGAAATGCTTGACAAAGATATGATTTGTCTATAACAATCCAACAAGCATCTGATGTTGTAGTTATGGCATTTTCCCATTTAGAAACCAAAAGATGCATGCTGTGGAAAGATGCAACTATTCATATAAACATGTAATATCTATGAAAGAGTATGCAGAGATAAAATTGAAAGAAAGAAACAGTAACTTGCCGAGTATGATAAAAGAGAATCCAAAATATATGCTTCATCTTTATCTTCATATTCACCTATTAACAATCAAACAAATTCAAGTTGAGAAAATTTTTTTAAGAAAGCTAAAAATTTAAAGGTTTTGTTAAATTAAACTATAGTTTACCATTCTCGTGGAAGGATTTGATCACCAACTTTTCAGAAAACCCCATATTGACAAAATGATGAACCATGTTGGAGGGTAAAGGATGAGTTGAAGAGTTTATCTGAGCACAAAGTATGAAACAAAATTAAGACTATTGGAAAGAGTAAAATAACAGGTAAATAAAATTTATAAGCAATGGATTCAATAACATTTCTAGCACTAACAAACGTTATGTTTTATTTTCTGATGAGACAGTTTAGCATCTTGAAGAACTACTCTAGAAGAAACTAAATTTGACAATTTGCAGCAGTGTATAAATTTCTAAGCATGCATCTAGCCTCTAATTTAATAGGAATCCTATCCTAGATATCAAAAGAATGCGGACTATAAAGCTTCAAAAGAATCCTGATGGCAAATGCCTTTCTAATCCTGAATGAAGAATCTGAGTGCAAACATGAAAATATGAAATTTTTTTAAGCTCAAATTTTGTCATTAAATTAAAAAAAAAAGAAGAAGAAAAAAACAGAGTAAAAATATAAAATTTACTTCCTGAAGGCCTTGTGCAGAACAAAGTATCTCAAGTTCATCATCTGAGTTCCAATCAATGCTGCTATCATCATTCCCACTATTATCCATTTTTCAATATCCAATATCAAGAGTTTTAGAAAATATCCCAACCAAGCCAATCAAACACTGTTATCAAACAAACAAAACATGCAACAGCATTAGAAAAACAAACCCAAAACAATCGTACATTGAAAAAAAAATAGCTTTTTTAACTTTTCTTTTGCTTTTTCAATACTGCAGAATACTAAATAAAGGTCAAAACTTTATGAAATCGCTCACTGACCCAGAAAAAAAATATTAATGGGTTGCTGTTGTTTAGATGATGAGAAAAGAAGAATAAAAAGGAATGGCATCAACGTTGGCTCATCAGTACTAGAAATGCTTGCTTGGTAAGCAATGGGGTTATCAGAGACCAGCGGAAAAGTCCAAGAAAATGTACTATGACTCCTTTTAACTTAAAAACTAAAACAAAAATCGGGTTTTAGAGAAAAATAGAAGAGATGGGATTGAGCATAAATGGCAAAAGAGAATCAAAAAAAGTTGCTAAAATAATATTAAAGCTGCTTCTTTTTTTTTTGTTTTTTTACCAAGATGGGCAAAAAAAGAAAAGAACTTGCCTGCAAGTAACAGAGAAGAGCACGAGAGAAGAAAATAAACAGAGAAATTGAAAAAAATGGTGAACCCAAATGAATGTTTTTAGCAGATGAAAATGAAAATAGAGATTTTAGAGAATGCAAATTACTTCATTGTGAAACACCAACCATAACGTCGCATGAAGAGAGGACTGTGTATCGTCCACTCCACGCGCTTTGGGTCTCTATATAATATCTATATATTATTTTGTTTTATTTTATTTTATTTTATTATATATATATATTCTTTTTTTTTGAACATTTTTTTTTTTTTGTATTTTCTCTAATTTGGTAAAACAAGGTGGATTAGTGATAAAATTGATCATGGGCAATACAAATTATTTTAATTTCTTTTTTGGAGTTTAGAACAACTTAAGGTCCTTAAATAATAAATTACTCATAAATTTTAAAATAGACGTACAAACTCTTTTAAATGTTTTTATTATAGTCTATTATAATTGAAGCTTTAAATGTCATATAATATTTAGTTTTAGGATAAATTTATGTAAATATAAAAGTAATGAATAACATATAAGTAAGTAAACGTCAAAGTTATAAATAAAATTGAGAAAAATTAGCTTATTTAAAAAGTTTGTTACAATCAATGTATTATTATTCTAAATTTTTTATATTTAAGATAGATATTTAAATTTTAAATTTTAATATATTTTTAAGTATATTTTGGTTAAAAATATACTAATATTCTTAGATTTCCATATAAAATATTCTAAGTGCCCTTTTCTAGTTAAAATTTATGGCTAAATTTTATCGGATTAGCATAACTCTTAGGCACTTTTAAGTGCCTACTATTATTGCACCGCAAAGATTCTGATTAATTGAGACTTTAAATATTATGTCATATTTAATTTATCGATGTCACGTTATTTTTTTTTAACAAATTTACATATTACATATATATTGTAATTACTTGATGTATAATTCATCATACAACTTTTTTAAAAAAAATAATATTTTTTATTTTAAATTAGATTTTTTATTTTTCTTAATTTTTATAATTATCTCACTAACTCATTAAAAAAGGTTTTTTAATTTTCATTCTATAATTTTAATTCTTTGGGGTTGGAAAAGTTACCAAGTAAATTTCTATGGAAATATGATATATAAAGTTCACTACCTCCATGTATAAAAATAAAAAATAATTATTATTATTAATGAAAACATAATTAAGTGGTAACTCCTATCTAAGAATATTTAGAAGTATATGATTCAAATTTTGTCATCCTGAATTTTAAAAAAAAGAGGGCCATCTCCCACTGTACTTATGTTCATATTGTTGATCAAAATTTTCAGAGATCAGTTTTCGTAAATTTCATCTTAAGAACTGAAGAACTTCAACGTCCTACAAACAAACAAGTACAAAACTATAAAAGGCACAATCACATGATGAAATTAATTTTTGTATCACATCAAATTCTATAATCCAATTAATACGCTAGTATTTTTCCCACAAAAACTTACACACAAAACAGAAAAATATCTGAATAGTGGAACATTTTCAACCAATTATTACATCAATAGCGATTATCATGATTTACTAAGTGTTGGAGAAAGATGTACAGGTTAAGCTGATCTCCAGGTAAATGGAGAAAAAAAATGACAGGCAGGATGTACGAATTTATTTATACATTTGCTGAAATATGAACCTAGCCCTATTTTTATACACCCTTTATAATTGATACTAATATGTATAAGTTCTAAGATATGAACAATTGCTTGCGTCTCTTCTTCTCAGGAGTAGCATGTACCTGAGCTTTCATTCCATATGTCTTCTCCTGAAAATTCTCGAAGGCTACAGAAATTGCATCCACCTGCATGACACCAATACATCAGTTGGATGTGAAAACTACATTAGTGATATTTAACAATGGTAATAGATTCCTCACAAACCAGCTCAGGCTTCTTAGCATAAACCCTCACTATCTTGTCTTGGTAAGAGGAAGGCAGCAAGTGACTGATGAGATCTTTTTCTATCAAGAATTTCTCCTTGCTTTCGTAATCCTGATAAAACAGAAGCTGTAAGAATCTTTGCATAAAACCAATGAATATCTTCTCAAAAATCCTGAACTGTCTAAAAGGAAAAGGGCAGTGGTCTTAGAACCTGAAAAAAATGGACGCTGTGAGTGAAAATACATGCATGAAGAAAAGATCATTGTCAAATTAAAAATCCAGAAGCCAATCCATAAAAAGAATAAGTAAATAAGCAATGCCTGGGGTCCTCGTCTTCATTTACCTTTCAAGAGGGTTGCTTATTCCTCGTGTCAAATCAATCTTGGTAATGCTCACCGCAACATCGTCTTCTTTCAGTGTGATATGATCAGTTTTCTGGTTATAACAATTATGCTTTTCAGAAAATGTTTCTACTTCTCTGAGGAAAGTAAAGACTAATATTATGTCATTTCGGAACCTGAGAACAAACAATGTCCTGTGGCGTGACATCTTTGAAGTGCTCTAGCTTATCTTTTGGAACAGAAAACTCATTGCAGTACTACAAAAACATAAAGCACAATACGTAGCTATTTTTTGTAAGAGCTTTACGTGTGTTGAGAAGCTATCTACCAGCAGTTAAGTAACTATAGCACATAATTCCCATCATGTCATATAATGTTACCCGGTATAGTTCTCTTCTCCTAATCCGCTGGATCAGTTCTCTTGCTTCCTTGAGCTCTTCACGAGGACTACATTCTATAACTTTCAGTATAGAGTCATCTATCTGCACATTTTACAAGAACAATATTGGTCATCTAAGACATAGAAATCAAAGAATAAGTTAATCAATAGTTATGCTAAAAACCTTCCAAAATTCTGATGGCTCATGAATTGAGGATGAAATCCCAAGATAATCATTTGCCTTTGACAATGCGTCTACAACCATGAGGTCTATTGCCTGATAAATGAACTGTCATATTCATTTTGCTCACTAATTTGGGTAATGAAAATGCCTAATCAAAACATATTTTCACCTTTACTTTTGCATGTGTATAGACAGTGCGATGCATATCAGCGCGAGTAGAAAATAGCTTGTGCACTGTGAGATCTGACAACATCATCAAATACAAGTTAGTTACTACAAGATTTGCCAACAAATGAAATAAAAATAAAGTTTCAATAGATACTGACAATCCTTGGCACGGTAGCATATCTCATTCTCTATAACATGCATTGTATCCATTAACCTGGATGATAAATTGATAAAAAGGAAAGGCTGTTACAGTATGCCTGTTTGATTAAGGAATAGTATCATAAAGAACATAATACTTATAATTAAACCTTCTGAACCATATCATTCATACCTCTCAAACTCAAACCCACACCCCAGTCCACAAGCCCGGGAATCACGAACAATGTAATCGAACCTGCAACCAAACGTGTATCATCAACCTGCTTTAAAGCAAACCTGAGTAAATAAAATTGATAAAAAGTAAAATAACAGTGGAAAAAGAAATAGCAACTAACTTGTCCATGTCTATCCCATTTCGACCATTTGCCACAATATCATATAGGAATCGCTTTTCATTCACAGTCTACAGGGAACAGAGTTTTAATTTAGGCATATAGCAAGTAGATAATTGAGAATGCAAAGAGAAACAGACGACAAGAAACGTCAAATTACTGTTCAGATGGATTACATTATTAGAAGCATGTTCAGTGCCAGCAATTACCAACTCCTGCAAAGAGAACAGAGAAATATATCACATACACAAGTCTTCATACAGATGAAAGAGCCAGCACCAAATTGCAACTTGTGAGATGCTGTCAATCTTGAGATAAAACCCTTTGAGGTCACAGAGTGCATAGGCTATTTGATTGTTTATGGTAAATGTTAAAAAATACTAATAAAGATACAAAAGAAACAACCTTGGTTTTCTTTAGGCATTCAGGTTCTATGTCAATATTGTGCGTGTCTACAATAAAGTCTATCATTTTCAGAGACATGTCCTCATGAGACCTGGAAAATAGTACGACCAATAACTCAGAAAATATAAAATAAAACATATTCCAAATTAGCTAATTTTCATCTATCAGTTTCCCAATGTGTTCACGCAATTGAAAGAATGTTACCATTTAACCATTAACATTTGATGAGAATGATATAAACATATTACTATGCAAATAATTGACGGCCAGCTCTATGACAATGGTAAACAATATAATATGAACTTTTAGCAGCAATATGCACTCCAGAAGTATTCTTAGCTATCGGAATATAATTTCTGATCATTTTCAATGCATTTTTCTCTGCTCTCCAAATTCTAATTGATAAATAAAGTAATACTCTAAATATTATCGTGGCTGGAAACCTGAAAATAGTTTAAGCATTTATGATATTAGACACTGTACGCTACCTTGCATATAGGACTTGTGAGTGATGAAAGAAAATATTAAGTTATATCATTAACAAACAACAACCAAAATAATTACTTAAGACATGCAAGACCAGCTGATGAACATAGTACATTTGGAAAGTGATCCCAACATATTTCACTAATATGAAATTGAATCAACATCTTCACGATGTCATTATTAAGGCTAACTTCTGAGAAACCGCCGTGCAAGAATCTACTGAAAATGTACAAATTACCACTGAAGGCCATTAAGAACCCGTGGGAGAAACCCGCGCTCAAACAAGTGGCTAAATGGCCCATGTCCAATATCATGCAATAGTCCTACAAAGAAAATTGGGAAGTGAATAAATTGGAAGAAACAATCAACTTTTTAAAGCAATGCTAATAACAAGCACATTTCATCATTACCAGCAAGTTTCACTGTTTTTACATCAAAGTCATCAATATCAAGCTCCAAGCCCTGCAAGGATGGTACACGAATAATTAAAACATTCGAGTATTATGGATTCTAATGAGAATTAACAGACTAAAGATAAGTATTCCTACTTGGTGAGCTTTAATTCTGTAAACTGCTTCACTAGCCAGCCAATATACACCTAGTGAGTGCTCAAAACGAGAATGTACAGCTCCAGGGTAAATCATGTGTGTTAGACCTGCACAAAAATAAACTTTGATCGGAAATTACACGCATTTTGTGAGAAAAATGTTGAATGACATGTATCTTTGTTCAGATACGAATTTTTGTAAAGCTCTTGCCAGGGAACAAGTCATATCTGATTAGAACCAGTTGTGGAATGAATTTGTACAGTGATTAATCATCCACAACCTAAATCCGCTAAAGTTACTTCAAGTTGTAACTGACAAGGTTTCAAGCATAGCAAAGACCTATAATTCACTATATAATTTGCTCTTCACGTCTGATAGTAGCACTACATGTAGCAGTTCATGTTTCCCTACAAAAGTTCAAGCATAAAAAGTTCCTAGAGTAATTGTTTAGAATGAAGTTCTAATTCTGTGATTTTAGTACTAATAAAGACAATGAGTGAAAAATATTAAACTAGGCATGAGCACTGCTATAATTGCTTGGCACTCTACTAATCTTAAACCTAAATTTGATGAACCATGGTGAGGTAATTATTTACACAACAATCTTCACATTGGTTTATTGCTTAACATAAACATAGAATACACGTGTCACCAGCAGAAAACTCAGAAAATGCACAACTCTAACTTAGCCAAAACGCAGGTAAAACTATGGCGAAGGTAAATTAGGGCCTGAACAACCAATAGAATTCTAAAATTTGCTGTCCTTGGGATGCTTAATGTCCTCTGTGCAAATGGAGAAGAAAACAAAGAATGCACGCATATATAGTGAAATTGAAACATGAAATTATTTAAATAGATTAATAATCCAGAAAAGACGAACACTCACCAAGTTGCTTTAGATCACGAAGTCTGTAACATGGAGTAAACTTGTCAGATAAGATGATGGACTCAATTTACATGAGAACAACAAGTGAGAAAATCCTCAAGAGAAACAATTAGTACTAAACCAGACTTGCCTCTGAAACTGTTCAGTATCAACAAACTTGAGAAAGAGCTGAAATAATACACACAAAAACAATTAATTCCATCCGTCAGATCTCATCCTCAAGCTCACATAATAAAGTTGCAATTTCACATAATAACAACAAATACAATAAAGAGAAGCTTAAAAAAAAAAAAAATCTCTATCAAATTTAAACAATATCGTCATCATATCTTCCTCTTCTTCTTTGCAGATACGCATATTTTTCATTCATCATCTTTTATTCCAATAATCTTTAGAAAAATATAAACTGAAAATCCTGTTCTACATTTCTCTAGACTCAACACAATTACAGCACCAAAAAATAAGTAAAACCGATACTACAAGAGAAGAAACAACGGTTAACGAAGAGTAAACAGTAACAATAAAAACATACCGGATCCAGATAGATGTAGCCATGGACGTTATCGCGAACTTGCTTGGAGAAACGGCGATCCTGAAAAGAGACAGAGTAGCTGTTGATTCCTCTGGAGAAAGCTTCCATAGGTAGTGTAAACAGCGAAGAAACGGAGCTCGGAAATCGGAGAAAAACGCGGAAGCACTGAGAGATAGAAAGCAGAGGAAGTTACAGTTAGCGTGAGGAGGAGGAAGAGGAAGAGGTGACAGTGGAGAGGAAGAGAGGGCCTTTTTGTTTCTTTATAAACATGTTAAAAGGAACTGATGCCGCCAAAAAAAAAAAGTGATTAATGATTGTTAATAGTGCGCGTGGCTTGCACGATCCAATCAGGATTAGAGAAATCTGGATATTTTTTTTTAAAAAAAAATGGCGCTTTTTGTTATGGAGATTTTTTTTAATGTGGTGACATTATGTTGGGGTTTAATTAAGAAAAATGACACTTAAATGAATAAAACAATACAATGTTTTTTTTAAAAAATTAAATATTAGTTTAATATATTGCACTCAATTTTAAAATTTTACGAGTCCAATAATTGTTTAAGTTATGTTTTGAGTTGTAATTTTTGATGGTGAAATATAAATTATTAAAAATAAGTGTCACACGCATGTAGGGAAGTGATTCTCCGCCTTTTTGAATTTTGCTTGCACGGTAAGTATTGCTATTGCTAAGAGCAACTCCAACTAGAGGTGTTCATCGGTCGGTTCGGTCAGTTTTGGGCTGTTTTTTTGACCGAATCGAAATAACCGAATTTTAAAAATATAGAACCGAATCGACCGAATTACACTGTAGAATCGAACTTATTTCGAACCAAAATTTTCAGTTCGGTTTTCGGTCAGTTCGGTTTTATGGGTTTTAACTATTCAAATTTATAAATTATGTCAAAATCCATTTTTTTCAACTTGTTTCATATTTTTTCAACTTGTTTCATATTTTTTCAACTTGTTTATATGGACTAAACCGAACATATTTCGAACCAAAATTTTTGGTTCGGTTTTTGGTCGGTTCGATTTTATAGATTTTAACTATTCAAATTTATAAATTAGGCCAAAATGCCTTTTTTTCAACTTTTTTTTTTTTTTTCAACTTGTTTATATAAAACTAACATTAAACATAAACCAACCGAATCAACCTATTTATATATTTATATTAAATTTGTATATATTTTTAAAAAATATTTAGAAATATAAAAATAAAAAATAAATAAATAATCGGTTATTTCAGTTATCTCGGTTAGTTTATATTTTTTTAATATAAAACCGAACCGAACCGAACCAAATTTCGGTTCGATTCGATTCGGTTCCAAAAATTCGAAAATTTTAAAAATGCAAACCGAACCGAACCGAATAGGATCGATTCGGTTTTCGGTTCGGACATTTCGGAAGCAATGAACACCCCTATCTCCAACCAATACCCACTTTGGGTAGAAAAATGCGTTTTTGTGCTCCAATCTAAACGCCAATTCCGCATCATTTTGGGTACTCTGAACACTGGCAACGCAAATATTTTTTCTTTTTTAATAATCCTTGAAAACTATTCAATTTAATAATTTTCAATTTAATTCACAGTTGTTATTATCATACATTATTTTTTGAACAATTTAGTTCAAATTTTTATTTACAATATTTTTTAAATGAATTTAAAATATATAAATATATATATATTTATCAAACAAATAAAATAAATATAATTAAAAAATTATAGTAATAAACTTAAATAATTTAACATTAAAAATAACATTCATTAAATTCAAATGATATTATGATACAACACTAAAAATAAACTAAATAGATTACGGTACAACCATAAAATTAAACATTACATAATATCTGCAGCTTAAACTAATTTAATAATCCGATAAACCAGTAATGTGACGTATAATTAAACAATGATTAATTTAATAATGTGATGGAATTTTATTTTTAATAATATATAAGTATTAAATATGACGTATAATTAAACAATGATTAATTTATTAATTTTTATTATAATTAATAATTAATAAAATTATATTATTGTTGGAGGAGTTTATTAAAAAAATATAAATATGAATATAATGTGATAAATGTATAAATATTATAAATTGAGATATAAAAAAAATATGTAAAAAAATATTCTTTTTGATGTAAAAAATAGTGTAATGAGTTGGAAAAAAATTACGGTAATAAATATATTTTATTGTAAAATTTGCTATATTTTGGTGTTTGTGGTCGGAGATGAACGAGTGCCAATGATTTGGTACTGTTTCTTTGAGAGTATTAATTGGTTGCACGTATGTTTGAGATTTTATTGGCTGGACTACGGTCCACAAGAATTTCCTTGCATGTTCAACCCCTGTAATTGGATCAAGTCTCTCGATAGCCCTTCTTAATAGTTGAATGCTCTAACTTTGCTGCAACTCCTACAAACTTGTCCTTTTGCTATTGTTCTTCAGAAATGGTTCATTCCTAAAACAAGTTTTGATGTGATATATGTCTATCAAAATTCAAATTGATTTGATTTTTATCTATTAAAATATAACTTTTTTGAAAATCTAGTTTGAATGATTAATTCACTTTTTTGAACATCAAAATTAAAATCAACTAATATATGTATTATCAAAATTCACTTCGTTGAACGTCTAGTTTGAATGATTAATTTACAATACTACAAGGAGGAAAAGTAAAGAGAAATGAAGATTCCATTTTTAATTTTCACAACTGAATATCTACGTTTTTTACCAATTAAACTACTCATGAAAAACATTTTTTACTTGAGATTGATTTAGTGGTCATGTTTCTGGAAAACATATTGAAAAGTGCTCTTTTTTCTTAGTTATTAATACGAGGGTGAAGAGGGGAGTGGGATCGATCTGGGGTAGTGATATCATACCCATAGCGGTGCATTGGCCAACAGGCTAAACTACGCGGACTTGAGGGAGGCTTGTTGGAATTTTCACTCCACAATTTCATTTGGTAAAATTTTCCTTCCTCATCTAATCATGCTACATGGCAAATAATAATAATAATAATAATAATAATAATAAACCTAACCCCACTATTCTTTGTACTTTGGCCTAAAAACTTGGCACTATTTAAATATAGTACTTTCACATTAACAAACCAAACTTGAATTATGAGATTTTTTTTCTCTTTTAAACACATGAATATGAATATGGACCACACTTTCTTTTTACAACAGAAGAATAATACATCATTAACAACATACGATTCTATGTCTTCATCTACCATAAAGATGCTATCAATAACCTTTTAAAAAAGATGACAAACATAAAGAGGTCGTAGAGATGAATGAACTCACAAGTTCAGATTCAACATTGGACTCGAGTAGAACAATGTATATTTTATCATCAATTCAAGAATAAGTTGTCAAAGCATACATGTATCAAAATCTGTCTAAATAATCACGCTTATGCATTTACGGCCATTTGGAATTGCTCCGGCACACGTAGCAAGGGTGCCTGAACAGCCCCAGGTTTGCCGAGTTGACCGCAAGCAGCCATCTGATCATCACCTCTACTGTCTCTCAAGAAAACAGTGCATTTGGCCTCTGCCAAAATATTTCGAAATTCAAGCATCTTCTCTCCACTGGTTGGTCTAAACTGGGATCCGCAGTGAGGATTAAATTGAATGAGATTGATCTTGCATGGAATCCCTTGAACAAGGTCAATAAGTCTCTTTGCATCCTCAAAGCTAAAAATAAAGCAATCACTAATGTCAATATCCAGAGCAAGCATAATCCTTCACCAAACCGAGGTAAAGTTGAAGTTGAATATGCAGTCAACTAGCCTAAAATGTTTCACAAGGCAACCTTTCAAAGCAAAATAAAAAACCTAAATAGTGAAACAAGTCTAATTTGTTGTATCATTCTATACAATTATCCTAGTGTTCCTAAGATTATAATTTATGTAATAGCTGAATTAGATTATTTTTAGCAATTGATTGCTTAATTAATATTTTCAATATGCAGATACTAGACAGGATTTGTAGTAGGAGATTTTAGCAAGAGTAGTATTATTATTCCACACCAAAAGATCTAAGTATCAAGATTATTCCAAATAATGCCATTAAGAAGCATCAATGACCTCAACCACATATTTTTATCTTTCTCATTGGCGAGATCATGTTTTCTAAGTGTATAATGTCAATTATGAAATTAAATGCCGAACAGCCGTACTACATTGAACATAGCAAGTGGCAAACAACAGTAACATCCAATATCAAACAAAACTGTAAAAATGGTTTATCTAACCTGTCATTTACTCCTGCAAGCATCACATACTCAAATAGAACCTTGTAGTTATTTTTGAACTGCAGTTCCTTCCGAAGAGTGTCAAGAAGCAAGCCTAAATTGTACTTCCTGTTAATTGGCATGATCCAGTTCCTGACCTTCATAGTTAATAATTGAAAGAGAAATCAGTAATGTGCAAATGTTTCTCTAATAAATAAAAATAAAATTGAGCACGCATACCTCGTCAGTTGTGGCATTCAGGCTAACAGCTAAAGCACAATTGGACTCACGAAGGAAGTGTTTAAGCTGGGGTACAAGCCCACTTGTAGAAATAGTGACCTTCCGGGGGCTGAATTGAAGACCCTGATCATGCACCATAATATCTGCAGCTTTGATGACATTTTCTATATTCTGAAGTGGCTCACCCATTCCCTGCAAACACATTTTTCAATTACAACATAAGGGACTAACAAACTTACTGAAATTTTATTTTTTAAATCATTATAATTTAAAAAGAATAGGGATTAATTTGTCATCTCCATAGATGGGAAGAACTCTCCTTCAGATATATCAAGCAGAGCAAGACTAAATAAACTTTGGAACAATTTCTGACCAAAGAATAAGGGTGCATGTACTTAATTCCTCAAAATAATGCAAGATTCTTGTTTCACTAGGAATAAGTTGTAACAATGAAATTAATGAAATCATCATTTTCCCCTTTGTTGATAAGCGGTGAAGATAACAGTGATTTATTAGATGCCTTGACAGTGAGCATTACAACAAAATTTCATAGTTCATACATTGGATGAAGATTGCACCACAAAATTGAGCTGTATCTAACTTTCAGTAAGCTAATTGGTAAAACAACAACCCACTAAAAATCCCCCTCTTAGCCATACACTTACCATAAATACAACATTGGTGATGGAACCAACTTCACTTGTGACCAGACGCTGTGCAAATACAACCTGGTCTACAATCTCGGCTGTGGTCAGATGTCTCTTCAAACCCATCCTACAAAATGGATTGATTTAAGTAAGACGCACCATATAAAGAGTAAGAACATGAAAGATAAAGATTGAAGTTCTAAGAAGGTAAAAAGGAAAAAACTTGCCTGCCAGTGTAGCAGAATTGACAATTCATAGCACAGCCCACCTGACTTGAAACACAAACTGTTGTCCTACCTCTATCACAAGGTATAATAACCGTTTCTATTATCAACTCATCATCCAACCTAAATAAAATCTGCAAGTTCCTGTGAGTTCCAAAATCAATGAGAAGATAATGCAACTGGCAAAATCTATACACCCAACTAAAACAAAGTGGCGTAGAGACAATAATCAAATGTTATAACAAACTGAGCGCAATCACTACTAATATAATTGTTATTGTTACCTTTCTAGTTCCATCAGATGCTGTGAGCACATTTTCAATGGATATAGCCTTCAACTCAGCATGTTCACTTAGCATTTTCTTAAAATCCTTATTTAAACCTACAAACGATAAGCAAATACATATATATGGAAAACTCATAAGACCCGGCATTTCTTTCATGTTGGAAAAAATGTTCAACTATGCATACACACATTAAATGAAGATGGAACGAAGAAGGGAATTGACAAATACCTTCTAATTCATCAACATAATGAGCCAAAGTACTGTTTCCATAAAGGCGTTTCCACAGCATCATAGCTTGACCAGGTCTGAATCCATGAGATTGAACCCATTTCTGGCACACAATGCCAAACAAAAGAATGTTAATTTATTATGCACAAAAGTAAAGTTAAATGCTTCCATTTATGTTTGTTAACTAACTAAACACTAAGCAAGAAGTCTCCAACTAAAAAAGATGAGAACTTGAACATCTAAAAAGAGAAATCATAAAGTCACAAAGAGCAGGCATAGCTGTAAAGCTTAAAAACATACTTCAAGCTCAGTATAATTCATCCCTTTAAGAAGCACTTTTCCTCCTTTCATTGGAAGATCATTCATGCCACCACTTTCTACACAAATAAACAGCCACAAAACGAATAATTAAACGAAACCCACAAAGACGCAAAGCTTAAAACCACTGTTGGGTATAATTGTGCATACCCAGATCAACAGGAGAGAGTGGCAGTGAAGAAGCGGTGGTGGAAAGGCGGCGACGGGTGGAAGAGAACAGTGAAGTTAAGTGGAGACGGAGAGTAGGCAGCGGAGGAGAGTTGAAGGAGAGATGGGTATGGTTAGAATAAGGAATTGAAAATGTAGCAGCCATTGAAGGAGGATGTACAAGAAGCAGACCTCGCAGTCGCACGCGCCTCATCCACATACAGCCCATCTCCATTTTCTTCACAGTTCACATCACATTCACACCGAACGAAAAGGCGTTTAAAGCCAATATTTCAATAAGGGAAATTTTATCGTAGCTCTTCTTTTTTTTTTTCCACTTTATTTTTATTATTATTGAATGAAGATGAAGGAGTATTTAATTATCTAAATGTGATAATTTACGAAATATTTTTTTTTATAAAAAATAAAATAATTGTAAGCTACATTATTTTAATAAATATTGCTTTTGTTTTTTATTATTATTTAAATTTAACAATTTTATTTTAACAAAAAAAGAATAGAGCTCATTTATTGGATGTTTCTATTCAATTTTGAGGATTTTTTTTGTGCATTTTATTTTTTATAATTTAGTATTTGGTTTTTGTAAGATATATACACCCATGACTTGATTAGTTTAAGTTTTGGATAAGATGTAAAAGACTCCTATTAGAAGTCTGCTTACTACTCTTTTGTAGAGTATGGGTTTTATGTTTTGTACGTAACATAACCCAGGGATAACCCTAACAATAAGGCAGAACAAAAATTGCTCTCTGCATAATTTTTTCTCCTTCTTCTTCCACACAAAAATAATATGTGTATTTTTCATTCAATATCATTCCATTGATATTTAGATTGTGAAGACATAGCCTTTGCTCTAGTAGTTAAGGCTCTGATCAACATATATATTAAGGTTTCCGCTGCTGGAGAAAAGGGTCAGTATTCTAAATCTTTTTGTGATTTATTATTCTTCCCTATTTTTCCTTTCACTAAGTATAATCGTAATTCAATATATTTTAATAAAAAATAACCAATTAATCATACAATAATAAGTAAAAATAAATAAATATTACCTAAATTATAGATTTATCAATAGTTCATTGGACAATTGTCCCCCTTTTTTATCTAAAAAAAGGTATTAAATATTTTTTTAATAAAGTGTAAAAACAAAAGACATTTGTTTGTACTTTTAAGGCAGTGAAAACAGAAGGTGAAATAGTAAATTTTTTAAATTTTTTAAAAGAACTTTTTAAGATCGAGTAATTAAGAAATAAAAAAAATTCTTACAAAAAGAAACCAATTACCATTTTGTATTAATTATGCTTCAATAAAAATTACAGAGTGTGCTTTTTTACCATTAAATGGGGCGGAGGTGGGATTCCAGCGGAGAAATTTTTGGGTGAACCCAGTTCGCCACGTAGGATTATGAACTTTCTATTAGAAACTTAACATGTAGCACAATTAATGAGCATTTATTGTACTTTTAACTTTAAGAGTTACAACATCTAACTATAGTTATTTTTAATATCTTTATGAATTTTTTATTTAAAAATGTATATATTTTTTTAAACATTACATATTATCACCTTTTTTTATATATATATATATGAAGTTTTTAAAAAAAATGTATATACATTTTTAAATATTACATATTATCAACTTTTTTTTATTTAAAATTATTAAGTCCCTCTTTTTTTTTCTTTTTATATAAAATTTAAATATTACATATTAACAACTTATTTCCCTTTTTTTAAAAGTGCCATGGACTTCAATATATTGCACTTGATTTTATAAAAAAAATATAAAAAAATTATAGATATAAGACATTGGCATAGAAAATATTGTAGGCGGCGGGGTTCAGCGCGCGCCCAAGTGTTCGGCGACCACGGCACTGTGCGGGCTCAGGGCCCACTAGGAATACAACGTTGGGCCTTTTTAAAGGGCTTTGGTTGGAGAATGGAGTCGCCACCCGGATAAAACCC
>CATIWO010083250.1:0-18650 GCA_949673435.1 Macaranga tanarius | reverse complement strand
ACGAAGGTTATAATACTCGTCTCATTTGAACTTAAGAAAAACGTCCTTTGTACTAATGATTTTTGTGTGATTTCTATTGTTCGTACACTTTTGATTATTCGCTCTCGTGTTCTGCGAACTGTGACCCGAGGTCTATTCTTTTATATACCTAATGAAATTCGATGAACCTTGAGAGGTTCGTTTATTTGAACTTTGTGATATTCATTTTTATTCTTAGTTATTTATGGAGTGACCACGTGTCCTTGTAACTGTTCGAGTCTTCATTTTTCGAGGCATCGTTTCGTCTTCCTCATTCCCCAAATGCCTCTCTTTGTATTATACATTAATTTCATAACCTCTGAGGGTATGTGAGGGATAATAAAGATTTCTCATCTTTATAAATTTCCCCTTCAATCATGTTCGCTTCACAAATATTCTCTTTTTAATATTCTCTCTCTAAAGTTCTCTGCCTTCTCTCTAGAATCATCGGGTAGTAGGAAGCTTGGGTTTTTTAGTTCTCGAGGCTTCAAAGGCCACTTTCTTTTCCCTTTTTCTCATTTTGATCTTTATTTAATTTGTTTTTTGTGAATTATTTTGTTATGGATCCTAGATTGCCTCTAGATCCATCTGAGTTCCCTCCTCAATTTCATAAGGGAGTTATCTGTATGTGTAGGAATAAATATAGAATCCTTAAAGAATACAAATTATTCACAGCTTCTTCTCATTTTAGGGCCCATCACAATCCCAATAAAGAGGGTAACCGAAATAGGATAGTTGTATATATAGATCAATTAGAGGGAGGTCTTCGATTTCCCTTGGATTTTTTCTTGAAATTATTTTTTGTATGCATATAACCTAGCTTCTGGTTAGTTACACCCTAACGGGTATAGATTCCTCACTACTTTTTGTGAACTTGTTCGTTCGTAAGGTCGCGAACCTTTAGTTCAAATGTATAGGTATATATTTTCCTTAATAAAAAAGAAAGGTGATTTCACCTATTCGATGTCTAGCATCCCTAGGTTTGGTTTGTTCAAAAATTAGCTGACATTAACCGAGCCTGAAGGAATCAGTTTTTTATTATTGAGCATGAGACTGACTTCCTTCAAGTGCTAGTATTATGGGCGAATGAAGCCTAAGTTATTAGACATTCACTCGAGTTTATAAAAGATGATCTTCCTCTTCTTACTGAGCTTTACTCTCAATGTTCTGTGGTGGAACCTTCTGCTAATGTCTATATTGAGAAGTTTATTTATAAACACGAGCATCCATCAGATGCTGGTGTTTATGATATTATTAGTGGAGTTCTTGAGTCTGAAGGTATTTTTCTAACTCTTCTTTTGTACTTTTTATAGATGGCTGATATCCTTGATGATTTCATAGAGGGTATTGATGATATTGTAGATGAGACACTTGCCCCTAAAGATCCAAATACTCATCTTCTTAGTGTAGAAGACTACGGTGTTCAGCTTTCCCCTAGGGCTATCGTAGAGCCTGAGCCTACTGACAAGCAAAAGGGTATATGTCCAAGGGGTTCGGAAGACACTTACGAACCTGCTATTGATGGTGGTGATATTCTTTTCAAACACCCCAGATTGGAGGGATGTCCGAACCCGGTACCCTAGATGGAAAAGAGAGTTGGGGATCCGAGTACCCTTAACCCGGTGGTTCGAGGCCATCTTCTAGAATGCCTAAGGTTGAAGAAGGATATGGCCAGGTGGGATTCTACGAATGAGAATGACCTCCAAAGCCAAGTGTTTTTGAGTCTAATGGAGGTAATCATTTTATATTAAATACATTTGTTTCGTGTTTATTTTAACCTTGGTTTTGAAGTTATCTTTTCAATTATTTAGCAGGCTGCTCAAGGGATTTTGTGGATGGATGACATTCGCTATATTCACAAAAGTGAATGCAACATTTCTGATTAAAAAATAAACGAGTTAAAAATTGAGCATGAAGGTAAGCTCAGAAAAGCAAAAGAGATTTTTGACACTATTCATACTGAGAAAGAAAGTGCTTTAACAAGCCTGGAGCAAGAGAAGAAGGAGAATATAGAACTACAGAGCTCTATTTTTCGGTTAAGTTTAACCATTACTGAGCAAGACAAGATGATTGCTGCTTGAGACAAAGAGATTCGTTAATTAAAAGAGGCTCGTGTGAGCAAAAAAAGGTTTTTCAAGGCCTTATTGCCAATTTTATGCAGGCTTTGAAATCAGAGTGCCAATGACTTCTAATCCAGCAGTATCTTGGTCTTGACTTCACCCTAATTAATAAGATTTCTATTCGAGACTTGAAGAGGTTTGAAGGGAAAAATCGGTGATGAGTTCCAAAGAAAGCCCATCATCTGTCAATACTGAGGCGGTGAACCTAGTTCCAAAAACTCTTCCTCCTGCTTTATAGCTTGCGAATATTTCTAGAGATCCTTCTGTTGGAGCGAGCGATGCTTGAGTCTCTCCACCTCCGAATGATAGTTAGGCTGTGAATTCTTTTTGATGTATGTCTCTGAAAGGCTATTTTGTGAAGAACTATTTATTTCAAATGTTTATTAATGAAAATATTTTTGGTTTCGATGATCGCTTCGCATTAAACATTTTCTTTGATTTTTTTATGATTAGCAAGCATTACAAGTACTTTGAACACTTAAGCCATTAAGGCTTGTAGTACCAAGTAGTAAAGACTTGCCTGTATGAATTCCTTTGTTTAAAGAATTGTATTTATTTATACGAGTATTTGGAACTCTTTTATTCGTGTGCGTTAGGCTCTCATTTATTTGTACGAGTGCTTAAGGCTTATTTGATTGCGAGTATTTAGGACTCATCTTTTATTTTTACGAGTGATTAAGACTCATTTGTTTGCGAGCATTAGGGACTCATCTTTTATTTGTATGAGTGATTAAGACTCATTTGTTTGTGAGTATTACAAGTAATTGAGACTCGTTTATTTATGAGTATTAGGGACTCGCCTTTTATTTGTACGAGTGATTGAGACTCATTTGTTTATGAGTTTTAGGGACTCATCTTTTGTGAAAGCTTTAATGATTATTGATCAAATATTTGAGACATTCGTGTATATGAGTGATTAGAACTCATTATTTTATTTCGTAACTGGTTACAAGTTTATCGAATTTACTAATTCGATTATTTTGGGCATTTACTGATAATATTTCCTTAAGTTCTCCATATTCTAGTATCTAGGAATGGTATTTCCCTTTGTTTCCATGAGTCGGTATGCTCCCTTATTGGGAGCTTCGGTGACCTGATATGGGCCTTCCCAATTGGGTTCCAACTTTCATGTTCCTGCATTTCCTTTTCATATTTTTGGTTTTCGTAGGACTAAATCTCCAACATTGAAAGCCCTTGATCGAACTCTTTTGTTATGATAACGAGCAACCTGTTGTCGTCTGGCTTCGGCTATGGCTGCATCTGTTCTCTTATTTCTTCCAACATATTTAGAGATATCCTGCAATTATTTTTATTCTCTGACTCATCCAATTCTTTATAGACCCTATATGAAGGAGACTCTATCTCAACTGGTATTACTACATCCATTCTGTATACTAGTAAAAAAGGTGATTCTCCCGTTGCACTTCTTGGAGTAGTGCGGTATGCCCAGATGACATTGTATAGCTCATCTGCCCAATCTCATTTTTTGTCATCAAGATGCTTTTTTATGCCTTATAATATAATTCGATTGGTTATCTCCATTTGTCTATTAGTCTGTGGATGAGCTACGGAGGTGAATTACAACTTTATGTTGAGATCAAAATAGAATTACTTGAACTTCACATTGTCAAATTATTTCCTATTATCTGTAATGAGTGTGTGTGGGATTCCGAATCTATATATGACTTCATTCTAAAAAAAGCTACGGAACCTTGCTTCAGTTATTGTTGGAACTGCCTCAACTTCAATTCATTTAGTAAAATAATCTATTACAACAATAATGAATTTCCTCTATCCAGATGCTAAAGGGAAAGGTCTGAGTATATCCATTTCCCAAGTAACAAAGGGCCATGGGCTTCCAATAAGATTCTATGTATGAGTAGGTGAGTGTGTCAATTGTTAATATTTCTGACATTTATCACAATTTCGTGCCAGCTTTTATGCATCTTGTGACATTATAGGCCAATAATAACCTTGTAAAAGAGCTTTCTTGACTAACGTGGCCTGAGATTTGATAGCTCCATATATATCTTTATGTATTTCTCTAAAGATATAATTGTCTTCTTCTGGTGATATACACTTGGTCCATAGGTGACTAAATGACATTCGATATAAATTTCCATCCTATAATGAATACCGAGCTGCCTTTATTTAGATTTTCTTAGCCTGATTTTTGTCATCAGGTAATTTTCCTAAATCTAGATATTCGGCTATAGGCTTTATCCATTCGGTAATTTCACATGCAGTAAGCACTTCATTCTCCTCTATAGATAATTTCATGAGTTCTTCTTTAAGATTGAGATTTTGGAATATAGGTCCATTTTTTGCTGCAGACTTTGCTATTAGGCCAGCTTTATTTTCATTTCTTGGAAATTGGACTAGATTCCACTGTCCTCCATTTTCTTCCGACCTTCGTAAAAGTGAACGAGCCTTATTCAAATATTTAATCATGCTCGGATCTTTTATTTCAAAGGTTTCTTTTAGCTGGTTGACTACAAGCTGCGAATCACAAAGTATTTGGAGGCTTTCTACTCGTACTTCGTTTGCCAATTTTAATCCTGTGATCAAGGCTTCATACTTTGCCGCATTATTTATGGCACCGTAAGTTATTCGGACAACATATTCGATCTTTATTTTTTCAGGCCCTATTAAGATTATTCCAGCAGCTGGCCCTTGCTTTCCTGATGTACCATAAATGTACATTCGCCATAAGGTTTTTTCATTGCTAAACCCCCTCAGTCTCACGACCCAAATGGCACGTGACCGACAGGTGAGATATGGAAGACTAAACCTCCACATCTAACGTAAGCCTGACAATAATATTTATATCCACCATCACATACTAATAAATCTCAACATGCATACATAAATAATATACATCAATTATAAAATTATCATACTAAAAATACTATCATAAAATCAATATCTGATATTAATACATCACAGCAATTACAACCCTATGTTACTGTGGAATCTAGATTAGATACATGTCCAAAATATAATAAAAATTACAGTGACTGCATGAGGAGAAGAAAAGGGGCAGTCCTAAATGATCAAGGCTGAGAAAAAGGTTGCTGACCTAAAAAAAATAATTGAGGGGAGTTAGACCTCACTGAGTAAGTTAAATATCAATCATAAGTTACCAATAGGAAATATTTAGCATAATAAAATATACCTGCAAGTATACGTATGCCATGAAATGCTCAACATAAGACGAATATAAAAATATCAATCAATAATTGCGGAGAGGAATAACTATAGAATCAAAACGTAGTAGTAATAATAATAAGATGATAATATTAATAATAATATTTACTCTACATCTCGACGGCCACTACTAGAAATTATCGGATTAGCAACAGATTTTTTCGTCGCTAAATCCATGAAATCCGTCGCTAATTTTGATTAGTGACGGATTACCGACGGATTAGTATCCATCGGCAAAACACTCGTCGCTAATAATTACCGACGGATTTTGACAATCCGTCGGTAAATTAGTGACGAATTTTCATAATTTACTGACTGAATATTACGTCGCTAATTAGAGACGGAAATTTTTCCGTCGGTAATTTCTGACTAAATTGCCGATAATGTGAGAGCTTTTTACCGACGGATTTTTCCGTCGCTGCCGGTAATTGTATTTTTATTAAATTTTTAAATTTTACCTGTTGAAAATTATTAAAGTTTTATATTATTGCACCTGTTAAAAATTATATAAACATTCATTATAATAAAAAATTAATTAATTAAATGCAAAAATTAATTCATTAAAAATTAATTTTATAAAATAAAAAACTGTTAAAACAATCATAATGTTTATATACACACAAAATATAATGAATATTCTAAAAATTTATAACACAATCAATCTTAAAAGATTTTATTCGGATCATGACAATTTACTAAAGAAATTCCAAACTCTCGACAATATTATAATTGTATCCGCTGCCGTCTTATTTCCTATATAAAAATACTTGTATATTAGTTAATTGAAATATCAAATTATAAAAAATACAAAACAAAAAAATATAAAAAATATTAAAAGTACATAATTTTATTATATAATTTTTGTGAGAATTAATTTTAAATATAATTTTAAATTTCTAATAAAGCATACATATTTCACCATTTAATTAATTAATTTTGTAATTAAAATAAATCACATACCTAGCATAAATATTCTTAACATATTAAATACAAAGATTTTTATTGAACAAAATTTGAAAAATTCAAAGATTTCAAAATAATTTCATCAAGAAAAGGTGCCTCGTAAATGAAGATAGAGCCGAACAGATATGGTATTAGCCTTCAAGAAAGCAAAATCAAAATTTATGGGTGGAGAAAAATTGTAAGTGAAAGTTGGTAGATAAGAACAAATTTAGAACAAGTAGCCCATTCGAAAAAAGGAAAAGGAAAAGAAAAGTTGGAACAAAAAGAAGATGCCAGTTCTTAAACACAATAATGTCCATATAATGTATTGTAACTTCTACAAAAAATATATTTTGAACTATGGTCTTCATGGAAACATGTCCAGCAAGTATGCCATTGCATATTTATGATATATAGTATGTGCATTAATTTTTATTAATTAAATGTAAAATAAATATATATTATACATTTAAGGATTATATGTAATATTTAAAATATAAGTAAGAATATTCCTTCAAATTTAGTTAGGTGTGTTACTATATTTTTATTTTTATTTGATCACTTTGCGCCTTAAATAAAGAGATGGACTACAACGTATGACTGACTATTGAATATCATTTTATTGTAGAATTGATAATATTTAAAACAAAAAGAAAAACTTTTTAAATTAATAATATTATTACATACAATATAAAATTTGATTTTTTTAACCATTATTTCTTTTTTGAAAAATAAAACTTTCATTAAAGAAAATTAGGGAATCTCAGATAGAACAATATTCAATTACCAATATTTTCCCTCTAATTCCATAGAAAAAGAGAAATTTGCAAGGAATGAGCCACAACATTTGTTTCCCTTGACGCATAATGAAAAGATAACAGTTGAAAATTATTATTTAATTCCTTGATATCGTGAACTATGCATTGCAGATGAACTATGCTTTTTAATCTCTGAATCAGTGGATTTGTGCTCATGAACATATGAATTATGGACAAACCTGAGATACAATAGATGCATAACAAAGAGATGAAACCCTACATTTTTTAATAAAAAATCTAGTCTTGTAAGAACCTACTTCTGGTCCGTTGCAAACACAAACTGATCCACAAACACAAACATATCGACATTCACACACATAACAAATCCAAACACACACACATATATATATATATATATATATATATATATATATATATATATATATATATTCGCATAGTGACATAGCTAATTAATTTAACTAATTAATTAATCATTTAATTTAACTAACTAAATCATATCTAAATTTATTTTTAACAAATCACTAAATAATTTAATTTAATTATTTTAATTTAAATAATTAATTAGAATTAATCACTGTCCAAAATAGACAAATAATTAATTAACTATATCCTCCATATATTCCAAATAATATAAACTATATCCCATTATAATAACCATACACCTAGCATAAAAATTAAAAATAAAATATACATATTTCACCATTTAATTAATTTATTTATAAATGAAATAAATCAAACACTTAGTATTGATATTCTTAACACATCAAATACAAAAAATTCAACTAATAAATAACCTAACAATAATCCTAAATTATTTAATTAAATAACCAATTAATCATTCACAAATTATTTTTAATTATAAATCTGAAGTAAATAAAATTATTTTAATTTAAATAATTAATTAGAATTAATCACTGCCACAAATAGACAAATAATTAATTAACACACAAATTACCATTTTTTTAATCAAATCAAAACAAAGAAAAAGATCCAAAAAAAATATAAACAAATCAAAAATTAATTCAAGATACACACACACACACATACCTGACGGAAAAATTAAACCACTTAAAAGGATAAGGAAAATTAAACCGAAGGCATGCAAGTGGATGGAGTTTATTGAAATGTTTCCTTATGTTATCAAGTACAAACAAGGCAAGGAAAATGTTTTAGCTGATGGACTTTCGAGAAGGTACGCATTACTTAACTCTATGAATGCTAGATTTCTAGGATGTGATCACATTAAGGATTTATATGCTAATGATTCTAATTTTTATAATGTGTATGAAGCATGTGACAAGGTAGCCTTTGGTAAGTTTTATAGATATGAGGTATATTTGTTTAGAGAGAATAAACTTTGCATTCCTCAATATAGTTTACATGAACTTTTATTAAGGGAAGCTCATAGGGGTGGTTTGATGGGAAATTTTGAAGTTAAAAAGACTTTAAATGTACTTAGTGAACACTTCTTTTAGCCATATTTGAAAAGGGATGTTGCGTGTATTTATGCTAGATGCATTAAGTGTAAGCAAGCTAAGTCTAAAATTATACCTCGTAGATTATATATGCCTTTAGATGTGCCTCATAAACCTTGGTTACATAATTTTATAAATTTTATGTTGGTTTTACTAAGGTCCAAAACAGGCCAAGATTGTGTATTTGTTGTTGTTGATAGGTTTAGCATGATAGTGCATTTCATTCCTTACAATAAAACCAATTATGCAACCAACATTGCACATATGTTCTTTAAAGAGATTATTTGTTTGCATGGTGTTCCAAAAAGCACCGTAAGTGATAGAGATACTAAGTTCTTGAATAGTCACTTTTGGCATACATTATGGAGCAAGTTGGGGACTAAGTTGTTATTTTCAACAACGCGTCATCCTCAAACGGATAGACAAACAAAGGTGGTAAATAGAACTTTAGTTACATTGTTGCGGGTAATTATTGATAAGAACTTGAAGAATTGGGAAGAGAGTCTACCATTTGTTAAATTTACATATAATAGGTGTGTGTATACTACCATGGGTTATTCACCTTTTGAAGTGATATATGGGTTTAATCCTCTTACACCCCTTGATTTATTACCTTTGCCTTCAAAAGAGCAAGTTAATTTAGATAGTGCAAAGAAGGCTAAGTTTATGCGAAATCTACAAGAGAAGGTTAAGCAAAGAATTGAGAGGAAGAATGAATAATATGCAAATCAAGCTAATAAGGGGCACAAGCAAGTTGTATTTAAACCAAGAGATTGGGTTTGGGTATATATACATAAGGAGAGTTTTCCTTCCCAAAAAAAGTCTAAGTTACAATCGCATCGTGATGGTCTATCTTAAGTGGTAGAGTGCATTAATGACAATACCTATAAAATTAATCTCAAAGATAAGAGTAATGTGAGTACTACTTTTAATGTTGCTAATTTAGTTCCTTTTGATTTTGATGTAGGTTCTGATTTGAAGATGAATCTTCTTGAGGAAGGAGGAAATGATGAGAATCAAAGTCAACAAAGAGTGTCAAAGGATCCTTTACAAGGAATTGGAGGTCCAATATCAAGGAATCGAGTCAAATATGCTAACATGGTAGTTTCAAAGTTGATTTGCAACCTTCTAGTTAAGGAAAGTATACATTTTGAAGATGTCAAAGTGGAGGAATCATCATCAAGGCTTGTCAATGTATTCGCGGTGAGTTTTCAAGGCTTTAAAGGAGTTTCAAAGTCAACACGCCCGTGTCCTGATATACATGGTCGTGTTGGAGATGCTAAAAATATCTAGTAGGGTATATACTTTGGGACACGTCCATATCCATTCTCGTGCCCATCACACACTGCAACACGCTCATATCCCTACCCATGTTCAGTACTGCCTATTTTTGGGGTTTGAACACGATCATATTGCTAGTTCTGAGTCAAATCCGAATTAATTAGGATTTTATTATTTTGATTCCTATTTTAATTTTTAGGATTAAGTTTAGGAAAACTAAGTCTAATAGGATTTTCATAACTTTTATTTTCCTATAAATAGGCATCATTCTTGATGTAAAAATAATTAAGTTCTGAGATTAATAAAATTTATAGGAATTTATCTCCTTTGGTTCTTGCATGAACTAGATTATCCTTATCAAGTTAATTGCTTGTGGCAGCCATCCTTATTCCTTATCACCCTCTTCTTCTTTTCTTTATTTTAGGGTGTGGCAGAAAATACTCTAAATTATTTTGATCCATTTATAGTGAAGGGTCTTAGGTTTAATATACTTAAGGTTTGGGTTGGTTGATTCAAAGGAATTTAAGGTTTTTTTCTTTATCTTTATCATTTATTGTTACTTATTTATTCTATAAATTTTGGTACTTTTTTGGACGTTGTGGGTTAATTTAAGATTGTTAGGATTTTCCTATCAAGATCAGAAAAATAAAAGAGCAGGCTAGGAGGATTTTTTTCATCAGTATATAAAAATATATAAAAATTAAGGATTTTACTTTTTGCAAGTAGGATTATTTTTTCATATGAAAATTTGTATTTTTCTCAATTTGTATTTGTATTTTAAATTTTATATTATTTCTTATTAATTATATATTTTATTTTTAAAATTTTTATTATTATTATCATTCTTAAAATCTTTATATTTGAAAAGAACTCATGAACATTATTTTTCTTTGTTTTTCTATAGCATTTTAAAATTTTATAATCATACATAGGTTATAAATTAATCTAACTGATAGTTCCATAAGACCCATAAGGGTTTAAGCCCATAAGTCCAGGCCCAAGAGAAGACTTTGGATCCATAAGGAAAGATATAAGGATTAAATTACCTAATTAATAAGAGATAAGGATTCTCAAGATACCAATCCAAGTTGGAATAGGTATGTTTCTTTTATGCCTATATAAAGGCTCATATTCTCTTAATTAAGGATATCTTGAATATATTTTTCTCTAACTTAAGCATCGGAGAGTCTGTGGATCGACGATCCCAGGTTCATCTTAGTTTTCCTTGTGCTTGTAGGTTCTAGAGGGAAGTTCACATTCATCAATTGGCGCCGTCTGTGGGAAAGAACAGTTTTTTATTTTTTCTAGTTTAATTCATACAATCTTTTGTATCAATATATGGCAAACACATCAGATCCTCCACTTGTTCAAAGTGGAGCATCTACCAGCACGGTGGCTATCACTCAAGCCATTCCATCAACAGCCCAAGGGGACAACTTCTCACAACCTCATGGTTCTGACTCTTTCACACCACTAAATCTAACACCAAATAACTCTCAGCTAGGAATAACAATTGGAGTTTCCCCACTATATTATACTCCTTTTCGGCATATATCAAGATCTGTTCCGACTGTTCTTTTCCCAAATCTACTTGAATTCTCCACTCCACTGAGTATGGTTGATACAAACTAATCATTGATTCCTTCAAACTTCCCACCTTTATATAATGAGGCATTGATCAATAGTTTAAAAACCCAGCTCTTTCTTGTGCAACAACAATTGTCATATTTAACTCAAGAGACAGTAACTAAAATTCCTATTGCATGAACTTCTACTCCTGCATTTGTTGCACCTATTGAAGCAACCATTAATGCTCTATAAATTGAACGATTACCACTCCGCAAAGAATATGGTGAAATACGTGAAAACAAGAGTCAATTATGAGAACAAAAATCTAATTCAGAACAAGAGTCAGAATCCAATACTCATAGGAGAGAGAGAGGAATGAGTTCAATAGTCAGTTACATGAAGTAATGCATAAGGTTCGAACCGGACCTGATGAAATAGAGGAATATATACTAGATGGAAGCACTCCATTCGTTAGTAGCATAATGATGATGCTAATACCTTCAAAGTTCAAGGTTCCGCCTTTAAATCAGTATGATGAGACTGGTGATCCAATAGCTCATGTCTCTATAATTTGAACAAAGATGATGTTGCAGAATGTCAATAATGCCATTATATGATGGATATTTCCTACAACATTGACAAATACAGCTCAAAGATGGTTCCATAGACTCCTAAAGAACTCCATAACTACCTTCGAAGAATTGGTGGAACAATTTAGAACCCAGTTCATAACAAATATTCCATCTAAGAAAAGTATTAGATTTACGACTCTGTAAACAATGTGATAATGAGGCACTTTGAAGTTATCTCGAGAGATAAAATATAGTACTAAGATGGAAAAACTCAAAGATAAAATAATAACAAAGAAATCCCAAACTTTTCCCAAAGCAATGGCTATAGCAACAAAGCCAATTGACTTAGACAAAGATAGAAGAAAGATGCAAAAAAAGGAAAGTGAAGAGAAAGGGATGAAAAGAAAAGATAAGAAAAGAGATACGAAAAGGGAATATAGTTTTAGTAGGCAGAGGAGCGACGATAAAAGCTACACTCCTCTCAATGCCCCTAGATAAAAAGTCATGAAGTGGATCAGACAGAATGGAATAGATATACTAACTCCTCGGAAGCTCAATCCGTTTTCTATTGGAATGAGGGATAAGAATCAATAATGTAGATATCACTGAGATCATGGTCATGACACATATGAATGTTGAGACCTTAAGATTGAGATAGAACAATTGGTAAGGGTAGGTTCCTTGAAAAATTTCATCGAGGATGCTCCAAAAGGACAGTAGAGTTCAGATACTCGAAGTGACCATCAAGAGGACTTATAGAAGACTTATAAAGATGTATCAATAGTAATAAACATGATAATTGGTGGTGAATCAACACTAGGAGGAAAGAAAAAGAGACAAAGAAAAGACATATGTATGGTAGGAACCAGTTCGTCTATGTCAACAATCACTATTGGTCCAGAAAATGGACTTCCTATTAAACAATATTACAATGATGCACTTGTAGTCAGCACTTACATCAATAATTATTTAGTAAAAAAGATACTTGCAGATGATTGGAGTGCGGTTAATGTTCTTACTTGGGAAGCCTTTCGAGCAATGGGAGGCTCGTCAGTAGAATTAAAACTAATTGTAAATCCAATAACTATCTTTTACGGAGGAACGGTTCAACCAATGGGAAGTGTTGAATTGGACATAGAATTCGATGATCGAGATTTGGAAGAACACACTTCAATAAAATCTTTGTTCAATATAGTAGATACTCGGTTGGCCTATAATGAAGTTATTGAAAGGTTGATTCTATGGGAAATGAATGCAGTAACAAGTATTAGATACTTAACTATGAAAATTACAATCTCAGGGTGAGTCATTACAATCAAAGGTGACCAAGAAATTATTAAGCAATGCTACCAGCTTGCTACTAAAGATGAGCTAGAAGCTTTTTTCTATTGAATCTAATATTGATATTGAAAAGTAAAGAGTAAAACTTGAACCAGTTAAAGAGCTGAATGAAGTAAAGCTGGCTAATGGCAAAGTGATAAAAATCAGGGGAGAAATACATGAGTAAGTAAAGAGGGAGATTGGATGAGTGTTGCAAAGCCATGAAAGAACTTTTACTACTGAAGCATAAAAAATAGTAGGAATTTATCCAAATGTAGTGGCTCATAGCCTGAATATTAATCCCTCTATTAAACTAGTAATACAGAAGAAGCGGAACTTCACATTAGAAAGGTAAAAAATTATAGCATCCGAAACCACAAAGTTACTAGAACTGGGATTTATACGGGAGGTTTCATACCTTGAATGGCTCGCCAATATGGTACTTGTTCGAAAGCCGAATGGGAAGTATTGGATGTGTGTGGATTATATAGACTTAAATAAAGCATGTCTAAAGGATAGTTACCCTTTACTAACTATTGATCAGCTAGTATATTCAACTGCTTGTCATGGAATGTACAGCTTCATTGATGCTGCCCAAGGATATCATCAGATTCGTATGAAGAAGGAAGATCAGAATGGTTTTCATTTCTTGTTTGTTTTCTTTTCTCTTTAACATGAGTAGCTAAATCCTTTTTAGGGTTCTTATTCTGAATTGACCATGTGCTTATTGTGATTTATTTTAGGTTACTAGATTTAATTCATTGGTTGTTGTTGAGCTTAATATCATTTTAGGACTGATCACCCTAGAATTGAATTGACACTATAGGCTTAATCGAGAGATATGTTTTGTAGGAATAGGCAATGACCTATTGATTGCTTAGCTAGTTGAGAGACAGTTAAGTGGATTAATATTGATTAAAGGTTATGTTTAAAATTGGAATTAAAAGGCATTAGGTTGGTGAGAGCCTGTAAACTTAGTTTTAATTAATCTCCAATTAACTATAGGTTTATCTGAGAGGAAAATCTATAGTTTCTAAGATCCCTTAAAAATGAATTAGAACTAGTGTAAACCTAGTTGTGTAATCAATCCTTTGAAATGGTCTAATTGAGAATAAGAGCCCTAGCTTTTAAACTTGCATTGAATTTGTGTTGTTACTTTTCTTAATTTAGTTTTGTTTCTTTGAAATTCCAAACTCTATTTTATTTTCTAAACGATCAAACATTGTGAGTATTGCAATATTCAACTTACAATCTTTATGGGACGATATCTTTATTTACTACTTGATACGATTATGTATGCTTGCAGGTTAGTACACATCAATGAGGTAAGAGTTAAAGGATGTGTGGATCATGCAACAACCAAACAGAAATTTAAAAATTTTTATTGCATACAACTCTTGCATCAAACATAAACCACATCCACGCCCATAGATCGTATCACATGGCAAATACATAGTTAAACATGCATCAAGGACAACATTTTATTAACCAACAACCAATTCGTGTCATCAAAGAGCAAGACCTGTTAATTAAGAGTTTGGTAACACTTATAAAACTCCCTAATTGGTAGCATACTCGATAAGCTTTGGTTGGCGTTGATCTACAAGCTCCAAGCTCCATAAGTGTGAAGCCTCTAGCTCGAAATACACAGATTGCACAAGGAAGACCTCCAAGATTAGTGAAGGTCTAGCCGTAAGCCTCTCCTTTTTTACCTAAGGTGCTTGCAAGGACCCCTCCTAGCTTGGATGTAGAGAATAAGGATGCAACCTCTAATGGATGATGGACTTGAACTTGTACAACTCTTGTACACCAATGGCTTTGACTTAAAAGAACACAACACTTGTATATATTGGTATTATCTACACTTAAAAAAGAAGAAGGAAGAAGACACTCTCTAGCCTTTTTCTCCCTTTTTGTAAGAACATCAAAATTTGCTCTCAAAATGTCTAATGTGGTTAGAAGTATGTTGTTTTTGAAGGAATGTGAAATCATGTGACAATCAAAACTGAAAAATTTAAAAATTTTGATTGCATGCAACATTTGCATCAAACACAAAACACATCCATGCCCATAGATCATATCACATATACTCTTACATAGCTAAACATGCATTAAGGAAAGCATTTTATCAAGAAACAACTAAGTTATGCATTCACAACATAAGACCTAGCAACTAAAAGTTTAGTAACATTTACAAGAACTCCTAGTTAGTAGCACACTTGAAAATATTTATTTGAAGTTGATCCACAAGCTCCTAGCTCCCCAAATGTGAAGCCTCTAGCTTGATATACACAGATTGCACAAGGAAGAAGACCTCCAAGGATGGTGATGCTCTAGCCACAAGCCTCTCCACTTTGACCCAAAGTGCTTGCAAGATCCTCACCAAGCTAGGATATATGGAACAATGAAGTAACCTCTAATGGATGATGGACTAGAAAGCACACAACACTTATGTATATTTGAATGCTCTACAATTGAAGAAGAATAAGGAAGAAGACACTCTCAATCCTTTTTCTCTTTTATTAGAATATCAAAATGATCTTTAATGTACAAAAATGGAGTTGTGTCTTGCTTGTCTCTACAAACTCCACTAACTATCAACATAAAAAATAATATGATAATAGTTATGACTTAAGTGTCTCACACTCAAGTCACATGCATTAGGTGTTAGAGTGTTGTATCTACACACTCTATGAACTTGAATAAAACCAATATTATAATAATAATAACAACTTGAGTGTTTCACACTCAAGTCACATGCAATGCTATAGATTGAGTATCTCATACTTTATCTATATGAATGGCTTAGATTTATAAGTGAGTGGGTGGTGTTTGGTTACATAGATAACCTTAGCCTTAACATCATTAATACTTAATGGATATGGGCTAAGGTTACGTTCACATGGGCTTCTCTACACTTAGAGAAAGTCCACTCCATACCACAAAACAACTTGTGGCCTAATTTAAACTCTTTAAATAAAGCCCACACATAAGTCCATCTTAAGTCCATCATTTATTAATTTACTAGATCCATCTCATGGCCCATATAGAAATCCATTAGAAGGCAAATATTAATTTAGTCCTTGAACTTAATATCACATATTAAATCAAGTCCAAATTAATATTTATTTAATTGCTATTAAGTCCCAATCTTTGAATTTAGATTTCAAGATATGCTAGATCCCCGCATACGCTTAAATCCAATTTAATTAATTTGATTATTTAATTAAACTCTTTAATCAATATCAAATTAATATTGATCTTCACAAGTGCAACCTATATGTGTGTGACTTACTAGGTTCAAGTCTAAATGGTAATGGGAAAAAACATTAACACTTAATATCATGGAAACACCTTTCCATACTAAATGTGAAAATCCTAATTAATTGTATTTAGTTCCTATAAGTCGTGAGTGACCCCTAACATAGATGTCACGATTACCAAATTAAAATGAATGCTTTATGTAGATCCACAAGAACCATAGAAAATAATGACCATGCACTAAATGTCCCTTCATTATAAGATCCTGATATTGGCTAAAGTCACAGTTTAGTCAAACACTAATTGCCTCAATCATATAACCTCATCTTAATTTCAATTGTCAATAAAACACAACTTCAACTAGAAACTATTTCTAGCACCGAAATTCTTTTTGGGTAAGTCAAGTTTGACCTAGCCATGTACTTTTTCATCAAGAATAACTTAGATAGCATAGGATCTTTTCCCGATTCACTCCAGGTAATGAATTCCATCTTGGCTGATCACTCATCCCTACATATAACCAACTAGAGCCACCACACGCTATATACCCATATGTGGCTAGCATAAGTATGTAAATGGTAACAAACTCTAACCAACTATATGTGGATGACCGTATCGCCTCAGGTCAAAGGACCATATGCATCATTATGTTCAAGACTGTGATTGTTGACCAAAGTGAATATCCATGCAATCATAAATCTTATGTCACATGTTCGATCCACCCATCACATGAGTATCCATGTGTCTATTATGATATCTCACATTAAGTAGCATGAGACTCACTACCTCCCATTATCGATATCATATACCGATTAAAGAAAATAGACAGAGGTGATAGTCTAGGGATTAATACTACCCTTATATTAATCCAATGACTATGAATATTTATAGCATATGTACAAAATACGTTTATCACTCATATTATCAAATCTTGATAATAAACTCATTCAACATAATACTAAGGGTAAATATTCAAATAAATTAAACACTTAATTTAAATGAATATTTCATTGCCATAGGGATAAATATACAATGTCTACATACAATAATGGCCCTAGGGCACATCTATACTAACAATCTCCTACTTGCACTAGTGCCATTCGCTACAATATCTAAGACCCATCTTCTCAAGATGGTAGTCTAACTGCAGCTGAGTAAGTGCCTTAGTGAGTGGATTAGTTATATTGTCAGGTGAAGCTACCTTCTGTACGAAGACATTGCCTTTTCCAATAAGCTCCCTGATAACATGATAGCGCCTTTCGATGTATTTGGATTTCTGGTGAGACCTCAGTTCCTTTGCTAAAGCAATGGCTCTATTATTGTCACAAAAGAGAGGTACTACCGACTCAATGGAAGGAATAACTCCTAGTTCGGTGACGAACTTATGAATCCAAACAGCTTCCTTAGCTATATCCGATGTGGCTATATACTCGGCCTCTGTAGTGGAATCAGTAGTGATACTCTGCTTGAAACTCTTCCAGCTCACTGCACCTCCATTACAGATGAAGATAAACCCAAAGATAGATTTTCTATAATCCACATCTGACTGGAAGTCAGAATTTATGAAGCCCGTAAGCTGTAAGTGATAGTGTGCAAAATAGCATAGTTATTTAGTGTGATTTTATTGGCTTTTATTTATTTTTGCATTTAAATTTTAATTATTTATTGCATTTTTATTGTAATTTTTGTGCTTTTATTCTTTCTATGTTTTTATATGTTTTATAGGTCATTTTTAGGCTAATTTTGTTATTTAAGTAGCATTGGAGTGCATTGGGTTGCATTGGAATGAAGGAAAGAAGAAAATGACGAAAGGATATATTTTCCATGCTTGTGCCTATTAGTATAGATGTGCCCTAGGGCTATTTTTGTATGTAGACATTGTAATACTATCCCTGTGGCAATAAAATATATATTTAAATCAAAATGTTTGTTTATTTGAATGTTTACCCTTAGTATCATGTTAAATGAGTTTATTATTAAGAGTTGATAATATGAGTGACAAACTCATTTGGTACATATGCTATAAATGTTCATAGTCATTGGATTAATATATGGGTACTATTAATCCCTAGACTATCACCTCTGTCTATTTTCCTTGATCGGTAT
>CATIWO010083207.1:0-20307 GCA_949673435.1 Macaranga tanarius | reverse complement strand
ATAATTAAAATTTAATGTGTTTACTACCACATAAACAATTATAAAATAATTGTATAAATAAATAAATATAGAAAAAATTATTCAACCATTTATCATTATCTAACAAATTTAATCAATTATTTTTTCTTAACATATAATCATATACATTTAATTAATTTAATTAAATATAAATACAATAAAAAATGCATAAAAGTAAAAAAAAAAAAAAAACTCACCAGAAGAGGGAGGCAGCTGCTGGAGTGGAGGAAGAAGGCCGGAGGTCGGTGGGGAGGAGGGAGGAGGCCGGAGGTCGGTCGGGAGGAGGAAGAAGGGCAGCGGCGGTAGATGGGTCGTCGGCAGGGGCAGTGCGCGCGAGGGGGCGGGACACTGTGAAGAGGACGGTGGCTGGGGCAGGTAGCTGGTGGAGGTGGCTACCGGCGCCGGCTGGAAGCAGCGGTGGAGGGCTGGGCGGCGCGCAGGGGATCGGAGGGAAGAAGAAATCGGGAGAGAGAGAGAGAGCAAAAAAAAAAATTGCCTTATTTTTTTTTTTAACAGCTCGACTTTTAGCGACGGACAACACTTTTAGCGACGGACAGTAACACTTTTAGCGACGGACAAGCTGTCCGTCGCTAAAAGCGTAGCTAATTAGCGACGGACAACTAATCCGTCGCTAAAAATTAGCGACGGATACAATAATCTGTCGCTAATTAGCGACGGATTACTGTATCCGTCGCTAATTTTATCGGTAATTCGGGCGCCATTTCTTGGCGCCCGAATTTTTGTTGGCTTTTAGTAACGGATTTTTTTTCGTCGCTAATCCGTCATTAAATTCAAGTCCGTCGCTAATTAGAGATGGAAATTTTTCCATCGGTAATTCGGTGCATTCTAGTAGTGTAGCTAACTGTTGTTAGAAGTTAGTATATTTTGAAAACTATTTTTGTGAGCTACCACTATGAAGTAGGATCTTACATACCTAGTGCAAGGAAGAAAAATTGAGTCCAAACACTCTCCCTTCCAAAAATTTTGGCTCTTACCACTTAAGTTAGAACTTAATTATATACTAAGGGGATTCTGAATCTCTAATATATAGTTTGGAGTAATTCTGAATCTGAATGTTTTATGATACTAAGGGAAAAAAGAACAAAGAAATTGGCCCAAATTTTGAAATTTATAATTTGATAGCCCAACATCGCATGAATAATTTTGTTTAGATCGCACTTTCGGCGAGCCAAGTTTAGTTGAGTTATACACATTTTTTAGTTCAGTTATACACATTTAAGCTATTATTATATATAAATACAAACAAAGGGAAATTCTAATAAAATGACTAAATTTATAACATATACTTCATGCATGTATTTTATTTTTATTAGTTTATATTTAAAAAATATATTATATATTTAATTATCGAATATAATACATTCATAGTAAATAAAAATATCATACAATAAAAATTGTCATAACATTATCTCATTTCAGGGTATAGGTATCCTGTCACTCAAATTAATTTTCTAAGGGAATTCTTTTAGCAAAATTTACATATGCACCATTATATTATTCTTTTATTAAAAAGGAAACACGTTAATAGATAACATAATATAGCATTAATTTTTTTTACATGATCATATAAAATCACAAGTTGATGATAGCATATATTATTCGAATTGTATATGTCACAATACCTTTTTAAAAGTGGTCCATATACATTTTGGACATATAAAATTTTAACATTTTACATCTGCAAGTCTATTTTATGCCATCATTTGAAAATTTCTCAAGTAATTTTTCTTCTCACATTTAAATGAATAAATAATTAAAATTTGCTTATAAAAAAAAGTCTATTTTATCTATATATATACCATGATTCAAGGATCAACTAAATTTATATTTTTCCTTGCAAACAAAAAGAAGTCAATGCACCTTAAATATATATTGTTACTTTGTTAGACTTATATAATGAACCGGCATTACCAATATAGCTAAACTGACAAATTTTCAATTAATTGACAACCCAATTAGCAATTTTTTTGTTCTCTACTATTTTTGAAAGTGATTTCTCTTTTTTTGTTTACTCGAAAACCAAACAGCAACCCTCACTTAATCACGTAACTGATCAATGGCCTTTGATAGAGTTCCAATCTAGATCCCTTACCTAGCTAATTTTTTCTATGTATCTGCTTTCCAATTCATTTCAAGATTCAATCTTACTCATCATCGAATTGGTCTTTATTTCTTTTTAGCCTCGTGTGCATTGTGCAAAATATCTTTAATCTACATATATTAATATAAGTTTAGAATTTATTTTTAGTATTCTGAAATTTTTAACATGCCAAAAAAATTAACCTATATATTAGGATTCTGAAGTTCCACTCAAATATCAAATTATTGGAAAAAAAAAAAGAAAAAGAAAATAGCATAATATACTAAGCTTAATGTAATTTTAATTTTATATTTTTCGTAATTATAATCAAGTAATATTATTGACAACACTAGCCACTTTTTATGTGATGTGTTATGCTAATTAAATTTATAATATTTATATAAATAATTACTTTTATTTTGATTGATATATATATCTTTGTAATTATATTTAATATGAAAAGCATAGATATATTGAAAAAATAACGAAAATAAAAAAATAAGAGTGCGAAATACAAGAAGTTATACAGTATGGCAGAATCACCAGTTCTATATCTAATTGGAAAAATCAAACCAATTATAAGCGGACAACTAATTAAAATGATAAAAAGTAAACAAACTAATAACCGTTGAGATCTGAACAAAATGGTATAATTCAGTAATAGATGAAATAAAGAATATTGAGCAAAAATAATGCTCTCTTCTATTACTTTAATGAAAAAGCTGTACATATTTATATACAAAGTTTAAATACTATTCAAGTCTATAGAAGTCTATAGATACTTCTACCTCTACAATATTTACAAAGAGAGAAAAAATTGTTACAAAAACTGGTATTTTGAATTCATGTTGACAGCTAGCTGGAGTGAAGAGAATCAGGTGGTGTGTGGGGTGTGGTTGGAGTGAAGAGAATCAGGTGTGATGTGGATGAATCCTTATGTTGTACCATCAATATATTTTACATCCCCTCCTCAAATTGCAGATTGATAGATATCTGACAATCCCAACTTGGAAATAAGAAAGTGGAAGTGAGGACCTGCTAATGCTTTCATAAAAATATCAGCAATTTGCTGGGTGGAAGGAATGTGAAAAGGATGAATGAAGCCTTTTTTAAACTGATCCCTAACCACATGACAGTCGATATCAAGATGTTTTGTGTGCTCGTGGAATACTGGATAAGTATTGATATGGAGAGCTACTTTATTATCACAGTACAAAGGTGTAGGAAGCTTGAAGCTGATGTCAAAGTCGTGTAGGAGATATGAAATCCATTGAAGCTCACAAATAGTAGAGGCAAGACTTCTGTATTCAGCTTCAGTTGATGATCTAGAAACAGTAGTCTGTTTCTTTATTTTCCATGAAATAAGAGCTGGACCTAGATAAACATAGAAACCTATGAGTGATCTTCGTGTTTTGGGACAAGATACCCAATCAACATCGCAAAAAGATTCAAGATTTAGTGAATTATCTGCAGGATAAATTAAGCCTTTGGAAGGACTTCCTTTTAGATATCGCAATAAATGAAGAACCTCCTTTTAATGAGCGTTATAGGAAGAATTAACGAACTGATTAAGTTGCTGAACTGTAAAGGTGATGTCAGGCCTAGTAAGGTTCAAGTAGAGAAGCCGTCCTACTAGCCTTCTATACTTATCAGGATCAAGTAGAGGGCTATCTGGATGAGATGAGAATTTATGACCTTTTGGGCAAGGAGTTTGAGCAAGTTTTGCTCCCATCAATCCTACATCTGAAATTATGTCAAGGATATATTTATGTTGATTAATCATTGTACTTTATGAGCCTCGAGCTATTTGCAACCCAAGGAAATATTTGGCATACCCTATGTCTTTAATGGTATATAGAGAGTGTAAATGACCCTTTACCAAAGCAATTTCAGTTTCCAATGTCCCTATGATAAGAACATCATCTACATATAGCAATAGTGCTAAAAAAAACATCCTTGGTTTTCTTAATAAAAAGGCAATGATCATGGGTAGATTGTTGAAAGTCAATAGCTTGAATTTGACTACAGAATTCAGAGTTCCATTGTCTCGATGTTTGTTTGAGCCTATATAGTGACCTTTTAAGTTTGCAGACTTGACCCTGCGCAGCCTTCAGGTATCCTTCTGGTGCTTTCATATACACATCCTCATCGAGATATCTATGTAAGAAGGCATTATTGATGTCTAGCTGGTGAATTGGCCAAGCTTTCGCTGAGGAGATTGCTAGAAATATTTTGATGGTAATAAATTTGGCTACTGGAGAAAAGCTCTCTGTATAGTCAATTCCTTCAATCTGATGATACCCCTTTGCCACTAATTTGGCTTTAAATCTCTCTAATGTTCCATCAGAATGAAGTTTAATCTTGTAAACCCACTTGCATCTGATGGCTTTCTTTCATGTAGGTAATGTGGTCAGTTCCCAAGTATGATTTTGTTCTAATGCTGCCAGCTCTTTGTTCATGGCCTCAACCTATCGAGCATCAGTACTAACTTGAGTATAAGTCATAGGCTCTCGAATATTTTAGACATTTACCAAAAATGATATGTATGCAGAGGAAATGGTAGATGTTTTAGAAAAGGGAAAAGTTTGTGGTACATAGATGGTAGGTTTACTGACCTGAATAGACTGATAAATGTTGTTAGTATCTTTGATAGGAAAACAAGTAGCATTGGTGACATAATATTTAAGACATGTAGGTTTATTTTTGTGTTTTATATTATGCTAAATATCAAGTAAATAAGATGTTGGAATAACATGATCAACTTATTCAAAATGAGTATGAGCATTTATTCGTTCTAGGTCTGATGTAATCTCAATGAATTCATGATGTGGTTCAAATGCAGGTAGGGGCAAAATAAAATTTGTAGTATTTGAATTTTGCTCATGATAAGGAAAAGTATTTTCATGGAAAATCACATCTCGTGATATGAAAATAGAATTATTTTCAATATCAAAAACCTTATAAGCATTTTTTCCTATTCTATATCTAATAAAAACACATTTAAAAGCTCTCTTATCAAATTTTGACTTGTGTGGAAGAGTGTTAGTCACAAAGCATAAGCAGCCAAAAGTTTAAAGGTTAAAATAATCGGGGACTTTATTGAATAAAATTTTAAAAGGTTTCTTCGATTGAAGTACTTTGGTAGGTAAGCGGTTTATGATATGAGTGGCCATAAGTATTGCATGTCCCCAAAACTTATTTGGTAAGTGAGACAGAATCATTAGTGCCCTAGCCATTTATTGAAGATGCTTGTGCTTACGCTCCATAACTCTATTTTTTTGTGGAGTGTAGACATATGTTCTTTGATGCATAATCCCTTTTTCAGAAAGAAAAGCCTGAAAATTATGATTTATAAACTCGGTTCCATTATCTGTTCTGATTAATTTAATTGTGGTATCAAACTGGTTTTGTATCAAATTGTATAGGTGAACAAATAGAGATTGAGTTTGATCTTTTGTTCTCATTAAGAAGGTCCAGGTGGCTCTCGAAAAATCATCTACTATTGTGAGCACATAGTGTGGTCCATCGATAGCAGATTGTTTGTAAGGACCCTAATTGTCTAGGTACAACAATTGAAAGGTTTTGTCAGTAGTTGTGGTACTTAAAGGAAAGGGTAATCTCGGCTGCTCTGATTTATGACAAATCTCACACACATGAAGATTTTCATCAGTAAATGAGTACAAAAATTCAATTTATTTTAAAACAGTATATGATGCATGTCCCATGCGTTTATGCCACAAATCAAGTGAAGGCACAATGCTATATAAAACTGTGTCATTACATGCTTGTTTGACATCAGAATGATCAGCAATGATCGCATTACAATTAGTGTCCATAAATGACATATCATCTAAAATATACAAGTTTCTTATCAACTTACCTACTGCTAATAGTTTATCAGTCTTCAGGTCCTGCAACAAGCACTTATCAGGTAAGAATAAAAATTTTATCTGGGCTAATTTTGCAAGTTTGCTCATAGATAAAAGATTGCATTTAAAAGATGGTAAGTGCAATGCTTGTTTTAATGAAAGGAACGAGTTTAGATTAATATCACCAGTGTGTGTCACAGTTCTAAAAGAACCATCAGGTAAATGAACAATTAAAGGCTCTTTTATAGGTTTAAGTTGTTTAAATAAAATTTCCTCAGCACATATATGATTGGAGGCTCTTGTATCAAGTATCCAAGTCCTAGATTTCAACACATCAATAGTACTTAATGCTATGGCTAAAGCATGATTGGTAAGGTTACCTGTATAATTCTCAAGGTTGGCAAAATTGATATGGTTACCTTCTACGAGCATTTTTCCTTTCATAAGCTTCAGCAATTCTTGTTGCACCATGTTTGCAAGCTTACTATTACTGTCTGCTGTCCCTTCACTAGTCAGCTCTAATGGGGTTTCCACTAAGTTAGCTAGGTGCTTGTTTTGAGACCTTTTATGCTACTGCTTCAAACCCTTAAACCAATCAGGGTACCCATTTAATTTGAAACATGTCTCTTTAGTGTGACCCTTTGCATTGCAGTGGTTGTAATATCTGTTTTCTTTATCTTTCTTAGTCCCTTTAGCTCTTCATGAATTAGTTATGCCTCCATTCTCCCTTCTGTATGGTTGATTTCCAAACTGTGTCTTGACAAGTAGAGCATTAGTCTCTGTTACATCATGAAATGCAATATTCACCTCCTTTTGCTTTTCTACTCGTAAAATCATCGAGTATGCACGATTCACTAATGGAATTGGGTCCATGACAAGTATCTGGTTCCTTACAAGATCGTAACAATCATTGAGACCCATGAGAAAATAAATAAGTTTGTTAAATGAGTTGATATCTGCAAGTTGCTTAACCGATCCACATGAACAAGCAGGAATCGGCATTAGGCAAGTAAGTTCATCCCACAGCTTCTTCAACCTGGTGTAATATTTTGTAACAGATTCATTGCCCTGAGAGATTGAGCTTATTTCTCTCTGAATCTGATATAGAAGTGGACCATTGCTCTCACCAAATCGTTCTACGATTTCTTCCATTACTCCTTAGCTGAAGTTGTGTATATGAAGGCTTCAACAATGTCTTTAGCAATCGAATTAAGGATCCATGAGGTTATTATATAATCTACACGTACCCATCTATCGAACTCATCTGTTCCTTCTTTTGGTTTCTAAATCCGTCCATCTATGAAACCCAACTTAAGCTTAGCTCCCATAGCAATTCTCATGGATCTGCTCCATGATAAGTAATTGTTGCCAGTCAATGGTATTGATACCAACTGCATTCCTGGATGATCTGAGCTATGGAGAAAGTATGGATCTCCATTTGGATTGTATTCTCCGCCAGTAGCTGTACTGTTATCGCCCTTCATTGACAGACTTTAAGCAGCAAAGAAAAATACCCACAAGTCTCACTCGACCTGCTCTAATACCATGAACAAAATGGTATAATTCAGTAATAGATGAAAAAAAGAATACTGAACAAAACTAATGCTCTCATCTATTACTTTAATGAAAAAGCTGTACATATTTATATATAAAGTTTACGTGCTATTCAAGTATATAAAAGCCTATAGAAGCTTCTACCTCTACAATATTTACAAATACAGAAAAAAAAACGTTACAAAAACTGGTATCCTGAATTCACGCTGACAGCTAGCTGGAGTGAAGAGAATCAGGTGGTGTGTGTGGTGTGGTTGGAGTGAAGAGAATAAGGTGTGATGTGGATGAATCCTTATATTGTACCATCAATATATTTTACAAGATCAGCTGGCAGGGGCTGTTCTCACTTAAGCTAAAAATATTGAATTTGAATTCTATTGAATGCAGTCATATTAAATAGTTGTTGGGATATTTTTACCGCCATTATGGTTCGATCCGGATCGAGCTGAATTAATTATAGTCTAATAAATTATAAATATCAGTGATTCATACCAAAAAAATAATAAAAACTAATTTTTTTGTTTAAAAAATAGTAATCACATCATATCATAATTTAAAAAAATCATATCTTATAACTAATTTATTTATTATTTTCTTAATTATTTTAATATAATTAATTTAATCTTCCAACATTATATAATTTCTCGTGAAATACACAGCTAAGATATCTACGAATAGGTCATGGATTCATAAAATATTGTCAGTACTATGTGACTTATTCATTAAAGTACTATAATCACGCCTTAAATTGCAAATGTTCATTGTATATAATTAAGTCAACTCCTTAACCTTTTTCCACACGCATGTAACACAAGTACTCTCCCTAATCCCTATGATATGATTTACTTAATTAACAGTTCCAATCGACTACTCTAATTTTACTTCCAAAATCAAAATATTCACATATCAATTACAATGCATTGATGTTGATGGCACACATATTATTTTAAATGGCTTGGTGGTAAAATTCTTTTTCTACAAACAATAAATTTCAAAAAAATTATTTTTTGATAATAAGAAATTTATACTTTAGTATATTTTTAAAATCTTATGAATTTCACCAACTGATTTCATTAAGAATAATTATAAAAATTCATTCATAATTTAAAAATATTGTTTTCACTAACAGCCAGCTAACAGTGGTAGCATTATATATATACAGCAAAAAATAAATTATTTTATTAGATAGATAAGCAATGGACAATTAAGAAGTTGGAATCAAAATGAAAAGCATGAGAAAGCAGATCACATACACATTAGCACACATATGAAGTCAACTTAAAACAACTAAAGTGTTACAATTAACAATTACTTGTAGGTTGCTAATTAATAATTAATAATTAATCAATCAATTAATTAATATTGGCTAGCTGCAGATTATGTATAAGAATCATGTGTAATCTGCTTGCGTATTTTTAATTATAAAAGTTGTATATGTAAGTTATGAAACTATACAAAACTCATATATATATTTATCCAAGACAATGATTTTAATGGTCCAACAACCAACAGAAACCTTTCTTTTTTTTTTTTTTGGTTCCAAAAATGTGGACTGGATGAGAATCATGGAGTCTTATGCATACTCATTGAGTCAATAATAAGATTTATAAAATTATGAACATAAAAAATTTATAAAATTAATGGTTAACTTTAGAAATTTGGTTTTTGGGTTGGAGTTTGAACACACCTCGCTGCTTAGGAATTGTATTTCCAATTACTTTATGATCTAATTTTTATATTTACTGTAATATTTATTTTTTTATTTTTGAATTAAAATTATGTTTATTGAAGTATTGTTACTTATGGTAACTTTGTTTTTTACAAAGTAAATTATATTTTGTCCATAACCATCATTAATTGGATAATAAAATATACTTTCATCCAATAATGATAAAGATAAAATAAAATAAAAATAATTCAAAATTCAATCAACCATAGAATTTCTTATTTTTTAATTTTTTAAATTTCAAAATAATCTCTTTTAATTTTTATTTTCTAGAAAACATGCACTGGATTTAGTCCTCTTCAATACGTATCTATAGGAAAATAGACCCAACCAAACAATGTGCTATCAATGTGATTTTTCCACCATGTTATTGATTTATGCGTGATGTGCACGCTCTCCAAATGCACGTGGAGACTCGTGAAACTATCCTTTTGTTGCAATTTTGGCCCTCGGATATTTTTCGTTCAAGACTTTGTTTGTTTGTTTGTTTGTTTTTTAAACGGATAAAAGCTCCCTTTACTCAACGTCCGAAAATTCTCTACTAATTTTAATTATTTGCTATTAGATGAAATTAGTATTTTAAGAATCTCCCAAATTTATAATACATCTTCTTTTATTCTAAATTATTAATTTCTTTTATGTTCAGGAAAGATTTTTTTTTAATCTTTTTCAATCATTTCTATATTATATTTTTGTTCAACAATACTTTTCATAATTGTTAATTAACATGTGATTATAGTTTTCTTTACAAGATCACAAATTAAATATACCTAATGCTGCTATTTGATTTAGTTTGAATTTTCTTTCTATTATTTATTTTTTTACATGATTTGGTAGGTATTACATGATATATATACAAACATCGAAATAATCACAATCGCACTCTTTTATATATAGTCTTATAATCTCCATGTGCATAAATATATTTTTCAAACAATTTGTTCATGTTTTAAAATAATATTGAGCAGGTACATGTGTGTGTATTTTCAAATGTTTGATGCATTAAAATATGCAATGCAAATTATGCAATTATGCATTTATTGCCTTTGTTTTTTTTTTTTTCTTTTAACAATGTAGTCACTCACTCACACTTGTGTTTGTTGATCTACTTTAAAAAATTTACATAAATCAAAACAATTCATAGGACATTTTCAAGTGTTAAATAAATATACAAATCATGGTAATAATTATCTAATAATTAATGTTTATTCTTGTTTTTGAATAATTAACACACACACGGGACAGAGACATTACACGCCATTTAACAAAATTACGGTGATTTTGTTGGACGCAGATTAATTTTTATTCTTTTAAACATTGTATTACTTTGTTTGAGATGGTTAATTAATATATATAAATTTTAATATTATATTATTATTTTTAGCATTTAACTATTTTAAGCGCCTTTAAATATCTTGTATGTCAATTTTTTTGATAAATTATTTAGCTTCAGCATGAATAATTTTTCAGTTGCATTGAGAGAATGAATTAAGTATCTAATAGTACCATTTAATTTCTAAAAGAAATAAAAATAAAAATAATGACCTAAACTGATACAATGAATGAAAATATATATATGGATCCTGATAAGATATTTTCCAAGTTGGCAAAAATTCAAGGGAAAGCCGCAAGCTCCTATTATTTCAATTTCAAAACAAAAGTGGGTCAGTTGAATCATGTGCCAATAACTCTATAACTATCTGATCTTATTATTATTATTATTATTATTATTATTATTGTACTGTAAGGGTGAGCATCGGTCGGTTCGGTCAAAAAACCACCAAAATTGACTAAAGAAGGATTCTGACCGAAACCGAATCAAACTAAAAGAAAACTGAAATTAACAGAACTGGTTTGGTTCAGTTCGGTTATTCGGTTAATTAATTTTATTTTTTAAATAAATTTTTTATTTTTTATTTATTATTTTATAATTTTTTAAGCTTATTCTTTAATTATATAACTAAAAAAATATTTTTTATTTATAATTTTAATATTTATATATAATTTTTTCAAATTAATATATTTTATTTAATATTTTTATAATAAATATATATGTGAGTCGGTCGGTTTGGTTATTTTCAATTTTTCAACTTGAAAACTGAAACCGAACCGAACCAATCAGTTATATATTTTTAAAAACCGAATTAAACCTATATATAACCGACCAAACCGATTCGGTTAATCAATTTTCGGGTTTTTTTTATCAGCCCTAATTGTACATACATCCTTATGTTATGTTATGTTATGTTATGTATGTACATGTTGATTAATATATATGTGGTGTGTCTTATAAAGTTGTCGCTAATAATCCATTTCCTGTAAAAGGCAAAAGCACATTGATCACACGCCATAAATGAGAAAAACAGGAAGTTTCATGATTTTTTCTTATCATCTTTAGGCAACACAGGGAGAGATGGAGCTGCTGAGCAATTGAAATCTCAATCTCAATGGCAATGGCCAACTCCATTTTCCTACACAAGCACCAAATTAGCCAAAATTTATGGTCCATGTGCATTAAAAAAAAAAAAAAGAATATATACCCTAACTTCACGTGAAAATTATTTGTTATTTTCTAATTTTCTTAAGAAGCCTTGCATCCATATATAAACTTTTAAAATTAATTTTCAGTCTTTTGAAAAGGAATAATTATTTTATATCGTGAATCCATAAATATTGTAAGGTCATTTAATCTTTTTTAATGCATAGAAAAATAATTAAAATATAATTTATATCCTATATTATAACTTTCAAAGTTAAAACCAATAAAAAAAGTAATTCTATAAATTATATAATTCAATGAATACTAATAAAGAACAGAAAAAAATGATGGCATTTTATTGATAAATTTTGTGTATTTCCGTAAAAGGTTTATGTGATAATTAACACGAGTAGGCAGAGCAACAAAAGGGTCCACGGGCCACGGCAAAGCAGGGTTCCATTTGGCCACTAGTCACCGCATTTCACATTCTGCAAGTGGAAGGGGACAAACCCCACCAACACCCCAAGTCTAGTGGTTTTCATATTTCATTTTCATTTTTTTTTAGGCCTGATGGAAACTTTATAACAAATAATAGTGTTTGTATTAAATATTAATAAGACAAAAAAAATGCCACCGTTACTTATTGCCTTTTCTTTTTGGGTGATTTATGTGGGTATTTTTTTTTATCTGATGTTAATCTAAAAAATTTCAAACATATTTAAAATGAAAAAAAAAAGAAAAGAAAAGTCAAGGCAGAATATTGGGATATAACTTTTTTTCCCTGAGCTGGTATAATAATTAATTGTGTTTATTATAAGAAAATGTGGACATTAAGTCTTCATTAAACAGACCAAAAAAAAAAATTCATTAAACACTTTTTTAGCAGTATTTATAATTAATTTCAACAAGGTACGTCAATTCAAAACTATTTTAACTTTTAAATTTGGAAACTGAAATGTAACCTGAGGGTAACATTACTCCACGTCCACGGTTTTAATTAAAATTCAACATCTTCCCTTTCTTTTAGGTAAAACAAAAGAAAAAAATTGCTAACAATAAATAAATGAGCATCAATGTGGACCAAACCAAAAGGGCTAAAGTGGCAATTCACCCCTAAACTATCATCCAAGGTGCAATTAACCCCAAAATTAACTTTTTGAACTATTTACCCCACAAAGATGCAAAATTTTGGCAATTTACCCCAAATTGAGAGAGTGAACTCCACATCCTTACTACAACAATTTAGGGTAAGGGTGTGCAATCGGTCGGTTTTGGGGGGGTTTTGTGACCGAACTGAAATAACCAAATCGAGTTAATTAAAAACTGAACCAAAATTTTGGTCATAAAAATCGAACCGAAATTTTTAAAATTATTAATTATTAATTATTAATTATTAATTATTTTGTATTTTTATATTAAATTATTATATATTTTAAATTTTTTTTGAAAATATATAAAAATAGAAAATAAAAATTCGGTTGGTTCAGTTAACCAAATTTTTTATATACAAGACCGAACTGAACCAAATTTTGGTTTGATTTGGTTCTAAAAAATTGAAAATGCTAAAAAATTAAGTTGGTTTGGTTTTCGGTTCCGTCATCTTGAAAACCATGCACAACCCTAGTTAGGGGTGTGCACAAAAAAACTGAAAATTGAACCGAACCTATATATGGTTCGGTTTTTTATTTTAAAAATTTTGGTTTGGTTTTGAGTTTAAAAAACCGAACCGACTGATTTAAATTTATATATATTATAAAATATTAAATAAAATATATTAATTAAAAAAATTATATATAAATATTAAAATTATAAATAAAAAAATATTTTTTTAGTTATATAATTAAAGAATACACTTTAAAAGATTATAAAATAACAAATAAAAAAATAAAAATTTTATTTAAAAATTAAAATTAAATAACTGAAAAACCGACCGAACCGAGTCGGTTCAGTTTGTTTATGGATTTTTAAGAAGAGTGTAATACACTGTCGTTTCTTATAAAAATTTGGGATAAATTGCCAAAATTTTATATTTTTGCGGGGTAAATAGTCCAAAAAATAATTTTGAGGTTAATTACACCTTAGATGATAGTTTAGGGGGTGAATTGCCACTTTAGCTGGACCAAAAGTCCAAAGCACAAAGATTAAATATACAAGATAGAAATGCAAATTTAAATCTATTCTAATTAGTCTTTCCATATTATATTTATCATAAAAAATAGAAAGCATTTCAATTTTCAAATCAATTCATGACATATTTACTTTTTTTTGGTTTTGAACTGAAAAAAATTACAACTACTTACATTTGATTTGCTTATAATTAGTAAAATTTATTACATTTATCACGAATAATTTATAATAAGCAAAAAATTCTGCGATATAATTTTATATGGGTAGTGATAAGTGTCTCGGTCCGAGACAATCTCGGACCGGGACAATTACCACTTTGGTCACTCATTTTACAGGGGGCCAGAAATATTTAGGGGGTTAAAAGGTAATTTACATGTAAAATTACCTTTTTACTTTCAAAAAATTTTCAATTTCTTATAACATGAGGTAATTTGCCCCTCCCGCGTCGTGTCTCGGACATTACCCATTTTATATATTGATCTGTCAAATCTCGAATATGTAAAAAAAAAAGAAAAAGAAAAAGACAAATATTATAAGTAGAATATAAATAAGAAATTGAAGGGGAAGATGGATAGTAATGTATGATTGTATGTTCAACGTGCTAAAAATAAAAGTAAAGAGAAAGTTCCCTTATCGACCGATTTAATCGTGTCTGGTTTTATGTGCGTTACGTGTATAACCTAACCTAACCTTTATAGTTGTCAAGAAAAAGATATGATAATAGCTAAAGCCTTATGCCCTTATGTGAGTTATGAGCCCCACAAATTCACTCACTATTTGCTTCTATACCAATTTCTTTTTTTTTTTTTTTTTTTTCTTTTTTACACTATAAAAATACCTCCTAACCTTCATTTATTGTTTCTTCTTCACATCTCCCCTCTCTCTCTTTTTTCTTCAATTAGCATATAAATAATAATCATATACATACAAAAGATTATTGTACATTGACTGTATAGTAGTTCAAGATGAGACGAAGGAACTGTAATCTTGATCTCCGCCTTGTTTCCGCCTCCGATTCCGACCACCGGAACCATCACGAGGAGGATCGGCCAATGTAAGTTGGTTTAATACCCTTCTTTTTATTTTTCTTTCTTGATGATATATATGGTAAATGCAGCTTGAGAAAATGTATTTTTGCAAACATTTCTGATGTTGATTTTTTTGTTTTTTTTGGCTGTAATATTGCAGAAGGGAGAATGAGAATAATAGAAGTGAAAGCCCAGCACAGAGACAGCAACTAACTATTTTCTACGATGGAAGGGTTTGCGTTTCTGATGTTACAGAACTCCAAGTATGTCTCCTGTATCTTTCTTCTTCTTCTTCTTTTATTCATGCTTTTTTTTTTTTAATTGTTTTTATTTTTCTTGATAATATATATATGTGCAATAATCTCAACATGACTTTAACAGTTACAATTTTTAAAGATTTTATTTGTTCGGAATCATGAGAAACGTTCTTTGCTTTTTATCACCATACACAACAACAAAGAAAAAGAGGAAATAAAAAGATTTATAGCAAAAAATGCGGTTTTATTATTGATTTAGCATGAACGTTTGAAATTAAACATCTAAATACAAAAACAGTCCTAAGGTAGAATGTGTCCATCATCAATTTTAATTTGTTTCCAATAATATTTGGAGAGATCAATGGAGCAGTATTGAGTAACAAACTACTCAACATAAATTTTTTTTTGGTGAATATACCAAATATTTTTTCAAATAGTTAGAATTTTTACATACATTTTATATATTTTGATATATATATGCGAGGTTATATTCTCGGTGTACGTAGATACAAAATATTTTTTACTTAATTTTTTTCGAACATTTACTTTTCAATAGCTAACGAGGTTTATAATTCTAATTTATTTAGACACGGTTTTATGTTGAAAATTGGTAACAAAGAAATATATATATATATATATATATATATATATATATATATATATATATATATATATATATATATAGAATACCATAAAAAACAGGGACGTTGCCGACAAGTTGTTGGTCTAAAATGACAGACCGCGTTCACGGAACCTTCATGGGTCTATAGTAACACGCTTTACTTGACCTAACTTTTTGCAAAACGAGATTTTCATGTCCTAAAAATAATCACAATAATTATAATATGTTTTTATTATGTTCAATTAATGTTAAGCTATGACTTCTTCTAAACATAATTTACCTTTGATTTCATTTGATCTCATAGCCAAGTTTCCTAGACATCAATGTTGAAATTAAATTTTAATGTAATTATCATATTATTAAGTAACTAATTTATTTTTCACATGTTATTAATTTATATAGGCTAGAGCCATACTATTGCTTGCAACTCGAGAAATGGAAGATAAGCTGAAAACCCCGATTGGAACACCCGCCGGAACACCTGCCGGAACACCCACCGGATCAGAAATTGCTTCCCCGGCATTGCCGCCACGGTCTCCGCTTTATAGCCCTAGTACTGGTCTTTGTATGAAGAGATCAATCCAACAGTTTCTCCAGAAGAGAAAGCATAGGGTTCAAGCAAACTTTCCTTACAATCACTAATTTATCAATCAGAGTAGGATTTAATGTTAATATCTATGAATCCTTCTAATTTAAAAAAAAATGTTGTGCCATTGAGGCTTGTAAATTACAAATTATGTACGCGTTAAGTTGTATTTCTTTATTATTTAATTGCGTGATAAAAGTATTTTACAGATTAATTGCATGATTAAATAGTATTTATCTATTGCATAATTACAAGATTTATAGTATTTTTTTAAACCCATGCGATTTCAAGATTCTGAAATGCATGTAATTATAAGGATAAAGAATCAAAATCATACTCTTTAAAATTGGAAATTTAAGGTCAATTATGTCGTGCATGTAATTTAATTAAAGGTTTTAATATCCTATAGCTATATATATGTCAGATCTGAGAACCAATTGATATCTTGCAAAGTTTGTGCACGTTTTTCTTGTTCACTAAAAAAAAAAAAACCCATCTAGTCTAAATTTATTTAATTCATTTTTCTTATGTCAAACCTCAATGATAATTTTGTTTGCAATAAATGTTAAGAAATGGTAAATTAACTTTCACTTTTGTAATTTACTAGAAAACTTCGGGAAATCTCTACTTGGTGAATAAAATGAAAAAAGCTTGAGAAGAAAAAATCTGAATTTTTATTTTTATATAGATGTAATTTTCAATGAAAATTCTCAATTTATTAATACATATTAAATAAAATTAATTATTTTTATCTTAAATGATTTATAACCGAAACCATATCACTTACTATATTGCGCATAAATTTTAAATTGTCGAGCCTCTAATATGTTAAAAAAATCATGAAGATAGCATTGGTGGAAATAAAAAAAAATTGGATTGGTCCTTTGGGGTTAAATAAATTAATATGATTTTATGAAGGAGTGTGATCTTATATCTAATTCTTGTTAATGTTTTATATAATTCAAAAAAAAATTTTGCTAGCTTAAAATTTTGGATTTGTTATCGAAGAATAGTATTTGATATGCCTTTATTCTCGTGTAAAATAAGGGGCGGGGGACATGATTTTGCCAATCAGGTCAATCGAATAATGAGATTAATTTTGACTTGATGCCAATCTAATAGTTCCAAATATTTTTTTTTATAAGCAAATCTTATAATATCTTTCATTAAAATTGAGGGAAAAAATCACTTGAGTAAATGTATTCAAGTGATAAAAAAAATTCCTCCCTAAAGTAACAAAAAAGGAAGAGTTCAATGAAAAAAGAACAAGGCTAAGAATGAAAGAAAAAAACCACAAAAAAAAATAAGTCTTATCTTAATTTTAATAAGCTAATTAAAAATTGAATAGTTTCTAAATATATTTTAGGGCAATGATATATGTCGCTCTGATGACATAAATAGTGTTGTCGCTCATTAAATATAAATAAAAATTTATTTTTAAAAATTATTTATTTGCCCTATTAACGGGGTAATTTAAAGAAATGGGGAACGAAAATTTTTACATAACACTATTTATGTCGCTTCATTATCCTATTAATAATACAACAATAATTCTTATCTTGAGGGGACGAAAGTAGAGATGGGTAGCATGTCTATCCATACCATCCGTTTTGTAATTAGATTTTGTACATAAAATTTAAATCCGATTTGATTATAAATATTTAATTGTATACATATATTTATAAATTATATGTCATAAATAATTACAAGTAATAAAAAAGTATTTAAAATAAAACTAAATAAAAATTATAAGGCTATATCTAACTCAACGTGAAATAAAGTTAGTCATAGATGCATACTTTTTATAGATACTGGATTGAATTTAAGCGTATATATATCCCATTGTTTATGGATGTAAGATGCTAAGAAACTTCCTCAATGTGAAACATGTATGGTATATTCTCTTCAACATGAAAAATGAAGAACATTTTTTTGTTCTGCTCTTTCCATAATTTTTGTGCTTTCATTATTCTTTTGTACATAAAACTTTAAAAGAAAATAAATTGAAAGTTATAACGACGTGAAGGTTTGATTATTTTCTCAAACGTTTAAATTATTGGACAAAGTTATAAAAAATATATTCTATCTATTTAGAGACTTCATTTAAAATTTCATATGCATAAATTTTTAAAGATATTTTCTACAAATTAAATGAAAATTTAATTTAATTATTCTGAATACAATATAAAAATAATTTTAAAATATTTAACTAAAACTTCAATAATAAGCAAATGTTGATTGTATCAAGAATTTTACATATATATTTTTTTTTAATTTGCAAAAGGATAAAAACATTCTTCAAACTAATATATATCAATTTACCTTTATAATTAAGTTGCTCAATGCAAATATAAATATCTTAATTTAATCCTTTTTATTTAGTTAATTAATTACTTGTATATATTGAATATATTATATTATAAAATTATATAAATTGATCATGACATGAATGATTAATATTTTATATATAACTAAAAATTGACGAATATTTCAAATGTTATACCAATGAATAAATGTCATAAATTCAGAAATACAATAGTATAATACAACGGAAGCGGTGGGTAAGAAAAATCCATGAAAGTCATATGTGTAGCTCTCCCTCATCAGAAAAATCCATGAATGTCATATGTGTAGCTCTCCCTCATCTCCAACTTATATTACTCCACAGCTAGTCACGGGAAACACATTTGAGTAGTAATTGCATTCAAAGGTGTGATGCTTGTTGGCCAATAGGTTATGTTACCACCAAAATTCCTTTTTTTTTTTTTTTTTCTAATACTATCGGTATTCGATAGTTATAAGAGTTTCAATAAATTTGGAATCAATTTAAATAGAATTACAAAGGCGACAAATGTCTCTCAACAACTATTTAACGTACTTACGTTTATTGGAACTTAAACTTAAGACCTTAATTTAAGCGAAAATAACTTTCTGCTTGGTTTCATCATTCTTTTCTTAATTCAACGGTATTAATTTCATTCTTCTTTTATTAACTTACTTACACTCATCTTAATATTTTAATCAGAATTCAATGGAATTTTTGTTTTTGGTACAATTACTTCTTATTTTAAGGTTTTGAATAAACTTTTAGCTACTGGGTTAAAATGCATACGTAATTTTGCATATACTTTTGTGTACCATTTACCAACCTTTCAACCACTAGTTATGTGAACAAGGGCAATTAATCTAAGAAGATAATCTTTATGAACAAAATAAAGGTTTTTTTTTTTTGGTCTGAACAAAATAAAGGTTTTAAATGCTAATTTTACTCCTTAATTTACCTGTTGACTTTTGTGTGCACGAGCACTATAACCTAGGTTGCACCGACACGTGACATGAAAAAATAAAAAATAGAGAAACGAATACGAAAATACGGTATTTCTAAAAAATATAAGAAACGGGATACCGGAGTCAATTTATAAATATTAAAAATATATGAGTCAATGTATAAATATTAAAAATATAAAAATAAATTTATAAATATAAAAAATTATAAAATTTAATTTATATAAATTATAATTAGGTTTCATTTAAAAGTATATTTTTCATGGTTAATGATATATTTTATCATAAAAATAATTCTAAAATATGTAATATAAATATAAAAAAATTATTTTACAACTCAAAATCAATAAATTTTCATTTTATCCTATATTTATAAATAAAATAATAACACCCTTAACAATATATAATTTCTCAATAATCATAAATAAATAATTATCCATCTAAAATATTTTACACATCAATTTATAAAATATTACACATCAATTTGTAAAAATATTTTACTTAATTACATTTCATTCTCATTGACATCTTCATTGAAAAATATTGTCTCTAATTTCGGTTCATCCAATGAGAGGTTAGCTTTATTTTATTTGCGGAAACGCCCCCGAAACTTTATTTTATTTGCTGAAACGGCTCCCGAAATTTTATCTTATTT
>CATIWO010083198.1:0-15234 GCA_949673435.1 Macaranga tanarius | reverse complement strand
AATAATAATAATAATAATAATAATAATAATAATAATAATAATAATAATAATAATAATAATAATAATAATAATAATAATAATAATTTAAGTTTTAATATTTTTGTTTGTTATTATGGTTATTATTATTATTAGGGAGAGCTTAAGCCTACAAATATGTGTATTTCCATGGCAAATAAATTTATCACTTACCCACTTGGCATCCTTAAAAATGTGCCAACCAAAGTTGGGAAATTTATTATACCTGCAAATTTTATTGTGTTAGACATGGAGGAAGATCTTGAAATCCCAATTTTATTCGGTAGACCATTTTTTGTGACGGCGGGTGTGATTATTGACATGAAAAGAAGCAAAATTACATTGGAAGTGAATAATGAGTCTATGGTATTTGATGTGTTCAAGATGATGAAGACTACACGAATGGAAGTGGCAAGTATAATTGACTTACTTGATGCTATTGATGAATGTGTTGATGAAGTGATATATGAGTGCCTAAAGCAAGATTCCAAGGATATATACATGATGCAAGAAGCTAACGTGAAACTTTTGGAGGCAACTTCATACCTTCCTCCTTATAGGACTTCAAGGTTTGAGCCTTTGAGAAGGGATGATGATCCAAAGTCTACTTCATCAAATGAAGAAGTAAAGCTAGAGCTCAAGCCTTTACCATCCAATCTAAGGTATGCATTTCTTGACTCTAACTTTAAATTTCCTTTTATTGTGAATTTATTTTTGCCTAATAATAATGTTGATGTTTTATGTGATGTGTTACTTAGTCATAGAGGTGCTATTGGTTATTCTAAAAATAATTTGAAGGGTATTAGCCCCAATATATGTATGCATAGAATCCTTTTAGAGGAAGATGTTAAGCCTTTAATTGAAGGTCAAAGAAGATTAAATCTCACACTTAAAGATGTGGTTAGAAAATAGGTAATCAAGTTGCTTGATAATAGTATTATATTTTTCATTAGTGATAGCAAGTGGGTAAGTCCCGTTTAAGTTGTCCCTAAAAAGGGTGGCTTGACAGTTGTGAAAAATGAGTTAAATAATTTAGTGCCCATTAGGACTATCACTAGATGGCGTATGTGCATTGATTATAGGAAACTTAACAAGGCAACTAGGAAAGGCTATTTTCCATTACCATTCATTAACCAAGTTTTGGAACGATTGGCTAATTTTTTATATTTTTACCACTTAGATGGGCTTAGTGCTTTTTAACAATTACCTATTCATCCCGATGATCAACCCAAAACTACTTTTACATGTCCCTATGGTACCTTTACATTTAGACATATGCCTTTTGGGCTATGCAATGCTCCTGCCATATTTCAACGATGCATATTCTCTATTTTTAGTGATTTAATTAATGATTGTGTAGAGGTTTTCATGGATAATTTTAGTATTTATGGTGCTAACTTTTTAAATTGTCTAGAAAATCTTTCTAAGGTGCTTGACAGGTGTAAAGAGCATAGATTAGTGCTAAATTGAGAGAAATGTCATTTTATGATGCAAGAAGGAATTGTTTTAGGCCATATGGTGTCAAAGCGGGGCATTGAGGTTGATAGAGCAAAAATTGAAGTCATATCTAATTTACCACCTCCAAAATGTGTAAAAAATGTGTCAAAAATATGAGAAGTTTTCTTGGGCATTTTGGACTCTATAGAAGGTTCATTAGAGAATTTTCCAAAATTGCCAAACCATTATGCAACTTGTTAGTAAAGGAGCCAGTTTTAAGTGTGATGATATATGCTTGGATTCCTTTGAAAAGCTTAAGAAATGTCTTGTTTTAGCTCCTATTTTGCAGCCACCTAATTGGGAGTGACCATTTGAGATTATGTGTGTTGCTAGTAATTATGTTATGGAGACTGTTTTAGGCCAAAGAAAGGAAGGGAAGCCTTATGTGATCTACTATGCTAGTAAGCTTCTTAATAATGCTCAAATCAACTATACTACCACAGAAAAAGAGCTTCTTACCATTGTTTATGCTTTTGACAAATTTAGAACTTATTTTGTTAGTCAAAAGGTAATTGTCTACTCATATCGTACTGCTTTCAAGTATCTTTTTAGCAAAAAAGAGGATTAAATATATCGGTGGTCATCAAACTTTGCACTTATTTCATTTTGGGTACTGAACTTTAATTTGGTTCATAAAGGTAACCCAACTTTAATTTTATTTTATCTGGTGGTCACCCGGCACCTGCGTGTCAACGTGGTAGCCGAAAGTTGAATATTCTGATAATATTCTAAGAATATTCGCCACGTCATCTGCCAACTCAGATAGGTGACGGAAATGAAATCAATTGAAGTTTAGTACCTAAAATGAAATTAGTGTAAAGTTTGATGACTATCAAAATATTTACCCATTAATCAACCTTTTATCAAAAAATTTATTTAATTTAAATTAAAAACTTTATTTAACCAATGTATTTTTCAATATATAGTACCATATATATTGAGAATATATAAATATTTATGAATAATTTAATATGATATTTATTAGCTACAGACAAGTACATAATAAAATAGATAATCAATAAATAATTATTCAGTCAAATAATAAATGAAAATTTGATTTATATTATTTATAACTTATTTATATTAAAATATTTCAATTTTTTTGGAGATATTAATTGTTATTTTGAATATAATATTTATTAATTAAAATTATAAAATAATAATTTTTATTACTATTTTTATATTATAAACTTAATTAAGGTAGAAAATACAAATCTAAAATTTTTTATTTAAAATAATTAATTTCAGTTTTAAACTGACAATACAAGTTTTTAATATTCACTTAAAAATATTTTATTTATATGTATAGTTTTGAATAATATCAATTTAAAATTAAAATAAAATTTATCTTTGCATAATTAATTTTTGTTGACTAGTTAATTATGAATTTTAAATGTTTAAAAATATTTTCTTTGTATTATAGTTTTGAATAATGTTAATTTAAAATTAAAATAAAATGTACATTTCCATAATCAATTTTTTAATTATGTAATTATGAATTTTAAATTTTTATAATTTGCAATGTAGAATTAATAATATTTTATAAATTATTTTTCATAATCTAAATTTTTATGATTTTATAAATATTAAAATATTTTTAGTTTTTTTATATTATTTTTATTTAAAAAAAACTTATTTATTCATGAAAAATTGTAAAATAATATTTTTATTATTTTTAGTTATTGGATATGGATTTTTTAATATAGATCAAAAAATTTTTTTGACAAGATTAATTAATTAATTAAATGTATTGATGGTCATCAAACTGCGTACTTATTTTATTTTGGGTACTAAACTTTAATTGATTTTATTTCGGTCACCTATCTGAGTTGGCAGATGACGTGGTGAATATTCTCAGAATATTCAGCTTCCGGCTGCCACGTTGACACGCAGGTACCGGGTGACCACCGGATAAAATAAAATTGAAGTTGGGTTACCTCTATGAACTAAATTAAAGTTCAGTACCCAAAATGAAATAAGTGCAAAGTTTGGTGACCACCGACATATTTAACCCTGCAAAAAAGACGTGAAACCAAGGTTGCTTCAGTGGATTTTGATGCTTCAAGAATTTGATTGGGAAGTTAGAGATAAGAAGGGTAGTGAGAACCTTGTGGCTGATCATTTGTTAAGGCTAGATCAAGAGGGATTAAGGAAGCAAGATGATGGTGTACCTATTAATGACATATTCCCTAGTGAAAAACTTTTGCAAATTGCTAAAAAGGAACTTCCATGGTTTGCTGATATTACTAACTATCTAATAAGTGGAGTTTTGCCTTATGGTATGGATTTTAAATAGAAAAAGAGATTCTTGCATGATATCAAATTTTATTATTGGGAAGAACCACTACTGTACAAGAGATATGGAGACGGATTGATAAGACGGTGTGTTTCACAAGATGAAGTTCATGATATTTTAAAGCATTGTCATTCAATGGAGGTAGGTGGACACTTTAGTGCATCAAGGACATCATCTAAGATAGATCGCCTCATCGAGCGTAATGGGCATCAAATTGATTTTTTATCACCATCTCTGCAATAAGATTGAGGGAGCTTTTCTTAATCCTTTTTCTCTATGCTTATATTTTCTTAATTGTCTTTATTGTGTTTGCATGGTCACATTGAGGGTAATGTGTGATTTTAAGTATGGGGGAGGGGTTAATTATTTTAGTTGTTTTATGTTTTTATGTTTTTCATGTGCTTATGTTTTTGTGTTAAATATTTTTAGTTTTCTATGCTAGGTTGCATTATTTTAAATAACATTTTGGTCTTATTTTTATACTCCTTTTTTATTTTGAATGATTTGGCTCTAATTTGGTTCATTAATATATTAAGTTCTAGAGACATTTAGAAATTTGATTGATTATCCACTTCTCTTGCCTTATTTGCTAGGAATTGGGACAGTATAGCGTAGGTAGGTAACTTTAGCCTTGTTTTATTGCTTTTGAAATCTTTAATTAATTAATTTAGACTAATAAATTAAGCTTAGGTTTGAGGGAAATTAAATATGTTTATTAAAAGAGAAAATTATAGCCATAATACGCACATGTAATTGATCAATAAGGGATGAGAATTTTGCAATGAAAAAAATGATAAAAAGTAATAAGAGAAAAAAAATTTAAAAAATGCCATTTATGTTTATGTTTTATTCATGTAGCCTAATATGGCTATGAATAGTGCTAGTAGCCACTTGATGATGTTATGGATTCTGAATAAGTCATGTGCATTTATGTTTTCTCCTCATTTGTATTCGTTTGGAAAGGATTTCTAATAAGATCTTAAGTAAGGTTTTATCATCCAAAAATGCCTTGAGATTGATTGCAAGTGTGTGTGTGCTTTGTTTTGTCCTCTATGATTTAGTAGTTTCCCTTAGACTTGAATTTGATTAATGAATTTGAATTGAAATTGACTTACATTATTGATTTTATTTGTAATAACGCTTAGCGGGGTTTACTTTATTTCCTACATTATTACAACAACTCTGCAATAACCCAAAAACAACACTATCATATATTAATTTATATTAATAAATTATTAGTTATTGCATTCTTCCCTCCTTAAGAAAATTTGTCCTTGAATTTTAAAATCTTACATCAATTTCTAAATAAGTAGGGATATCAGCTTCTCATATGTGCTTCAGTTTCCCAGGTACAGTCCTCCATTGTATGGTTACTCCATAACACTTTCACCATATGAATCTCTTTCGTGCGGAGTTGGCGAACTTGTTGATCCACTATCACCACTGGACACTCTTCATATGATAAATCCTTGCTAAGTTCCACTGTTTGTGGCTGAAGAATATAAGAAGGATCAGAGATATACTTCCTCAATATAGAAATATAAAATACTAGGAGAATCTGAAATAATTCGAGTGGCAATACCAGTCTATAAGCCACATCACCAACTCTTGAGCGAATCTCAAAGGGTCCAATGTATCTTTGAGCTAGCTTACCCTTTTGAACAAATCGCATTACTCCCTTCATCGGAGACACTTTGAGAAATACTATGTCTCCAACAGAAAATGATACATCCTTCCTCTTAGGATCATCATAACTCTTATGTCTGCTGAAAGTTGTCTTCAACCTCTGCTAGATGATCGGAATATTCTCAGAAGTCACTTGCACCAATTCTGGGCTTGTGATTTGCCTCTCACCAACTTCCCAACATACAACTGATCTACACTTTCTACCATACAATGCTTCATATAGAGCCATTCCAATACTAGCATGATAATTATTATTATAGGTAAATTCAATCAAAGGCAAGTGCAAATTCCATTGGCCACCAAAGTCTATTACACACATTCTCAGTATATCCTCCAATGTCTGAATGGTCCTTTCTAACTGACCATCCATTTTAGAATGAAATGTTGTACTGAAGTCAATTCTAGTGCCTAAAGCCTTATGCAACTCTTACCAAAAGACTGAAGTAAAAGTAGGTTTCCTATCTGACACAATACTCTCTAGCACCCTATGTAAGTAAACAATTCAGTTGATGTACAACCTGGTCAACTTGTCAGTAGTATACATCTTCTTAATTGGAAAAAAATGAGATAATTTGGTCAACCTATCAACTATTACCCATATGGCCTCATAGCCACTTGATATGTGAGGCAATCCAGAAATAAAGTCCATCGCAATCATATCCCACTTTCACTCTAGAATGGGTAATTGTTGTAATAGGCTAGAGGGCCTTTGATCTTTCAATTTCACTTACTGACAAGTGAGACACTTGGATACAAATTCAGTAATGTCTCTTTTCATCCCATTCCACTAATATGTATCTTTTAAATCATAATACATCTTGGTAGAACCTGGATGAACACTATAAGTAGAAAATTGTGCCTCTTCCATAATCTCCTTTCTCAGCTCATCCACATCTGGTACACATAACCTAGTGCCCAAAATAGTACACCTTCACTGTCAATTACAAAGTCTCGAGACTGACCTTGCTGAGTTTCTGTCATTATTTTCTATAATTGTGGGTCCTTTCTCTGAGCTGCCTTAACTCTATCCAAATATAGTGATCGTACTATGAATTGAGCTAAAAGACATTTCTTAGTTACATTCCATTGCAACCCTTGATCAATCAACTCATGTAATTCTTTAATGATTTGCCTCCTTTCAATGCTAATGTGAGCAAAACTACTTGCTGACTTTCTACTTAACGCGCCAGCTACTATGTTAGCTTTACCTACATGGTAAAGAATAGAGCAATCATAGTCCTTAAAAAGTTCTATCCATCTCCTCTGCCTTAAGTTCAAGTCTCTTTGCTGGAAAATATACTTTAAGCTCTTATGGTTGGTGTATATTTCATACGTTACACCATACAAGTAATGCCTCCAAATCTTCAATGCAAATACCACTACTGCCATTTCTAAATCATGAGTAGGATAGTCCTGCTCATGCTTCTTTAACTAACGTGAAGCATAAGCAACCACTCTTCCATTCTGCATTAGTACACATCCTAATCCTACTTGGGATTCATCACAATATACAGTATATCCTTTATTTCTTGAAGGTAAAGTCAACACCGGAGCTGAAGTCAACCTATCTTTGAGCATCTGAAAGTGCTCTTTGTATTTTTCAATCCACACCAACTTAGCATTCTTCTGAGTTAACCTTATTAATGGTATAGCAATCTTAGAGAAATTCTTCACAAATCTCCTATAATAGCCAGCTAAACCCAAAAAACTCCTTACTTTTGTGACTGTTGTGGGTCTTGTCCACTCTATAATGGCTTTAATCTTTTTGGGATCCACTTGTATGCCATCTTTGGATACTTTATGACCTAAGAATGCCACTTGATCCAACCTAAATTCACACTTTAAGAATTTGCCATACAATTAATATTCCTTCAAAGTTTGAAGCACCATCCTCAAATGCATGGCATATTCCTCCTCACTCTTAGAATACACCAAGATGTCATCAATAAATATTATCACAAAACGGTCTAATAATGGCCTAAATACCCGATTCATTAAGTCCATAAAGGCTGCTGGGGCATTAGTCAACCCAAATGATATCACCAAGAATTCATAATGGCCATACCTTGTTCAAAAAGCAATCTTGGGTATATCTCCACTTCTGATTCTCAACTAATGGTACCTTGACCTTAAGTTAATTTTAGAGAAACACTGAGCTCCTTAAAGTTGGTCAAACAGATCATCAATCCTTGGAAGAGGATACTTATTCTTGATGGTAGCTTTATTCTATTATCTGTAGTCGATACAAAGTCGAAGACTACCATCTTTCTTCTTCATAAACAATATGGGTGCGCCCCAAGGAGATGTACTGGGTCTAATGAAATCCTTATTTAGTAATTCTTATAACTGCTCTTTAAGTTCCTTCAACTCTACAGGTGCCATCCTATAAGGTGGCATAGAGACAGGATTTGTACCAGGTACAACATTAATACAGAATTCTATCTCTCTCAGGTGGTAAACCTGATAATTCTTCAAAAAAAATCAAGAAACTCACGCACAATTGGCACATTCTCTACTACTCCCTTATCTTTCTTAGTATCTCTAACCACAGCTATATAGCCTTGACATCCCCTTCTATGTATTTTTCTAGCTGTGACTGCAGAAATGAGATTTTTAGGCATTAAACTCTTATCACCCCTGAATCAGAATTCCACATTATTTAAAATTCTGAAGATCACCTCTTTCTCCCGATAATTCAGGGTAGCATAGTGTTGTGCCAACCAATCCATTCCCAAAATTACATCAAAGTCAATCACATCCAATAAGACTAAGTCTGCTAGCAACTCTCTACCTTCCACTAACACTAGAGAAGTTGAAAAAACTATATTTGTCTCCAACTCATCACTAAGAGGAGTTGCTATAGATAATGGCACTAATAGCTTGGATGGTTGCCATCCCATCTTGGAAGCAAATACAGGTGACACAAAGGAATGAGATGTAATAGGATCAATTATAACTCTAGCATTAATATAACATATTGGAAGAATACCTACCACCACTGCATTAGATGCCTAAGCATCCTAAGGAGTCAATGTAAAAACTATAGCCTGCCCACGACCTACCTGTTATGAGGTAGATGGCTGCAAAAATCCTCTACCACTAGATCTCCCTCTAAGTATACTTCCTAAACCATGGCCCTGCTGGCTTACAAATTGAGTACCACTCTGCTAAGAATATACTAGTACCTGATACTGAGGAGTCTGTTGTACTGTCTGAGCAACTGTAGCAGATGAACCCTGCGGGAATGCCTACTAATAACCAGAATATAGACATGCTCTAGGTTAGTGTCCAACTTGCCCACATTTGAAACAAGCTCCTAATGGTAAATGGCAAGGACCTTAGTGTACTCGATTATAATTTGAACATGCACTGGGTCCTGAGCTTGTACTGCCATATAGAGAACTTTGATCACTGTTGCTACTACTAGCCCCAGGCCCAAATTTAATAGGTCTGCCACTCCGCCGGCTATGCCTTCCACTTTTATGCCCACGGTGACCTCTATACCCCTGTTATGAAGTACTAGCAGTCTGAATGCTAACACTGCCCATCTGAAAAGCAGATTGTTGAATCCTCTGAGCTACTACCAATCTACTGTTGCCACTCATATAAGGGTCAGGGATAGTCATGTCTGATGTGCCGCCTCTCCAGCTGTCTAGCCTCCTCAGTGACACTCTCTAAGCTCCGGTTCTCAGCCTGGATGCCAATATAGGCTGGGCCTAATTCTATCATAAATAACTCCACTACTCTTCTCTTATCCTGCGTCACATCCATATCATGATGTGACAATCTAAAGAATTCACAGGTGTACTCCTCAACTGATCTATCACCTCTAACTATAGGCAACAACTGCTATCTGAATATTGTTAGGTTCCGGATCACAAACACGCAGTAAAAAAATACAAATTTTAACCCTAAAAATCCCCCACCAAGATCCAAGTAGTTCGGATTAAATAAATTTAATTGAGTCTAGAATCTTACCAAGATGTGTTCAACGGCAAGATTGTAGGAAGAAAGAGAGGAGGTTCACTCTGATGATACCATATCTCGAGCCTTTTATTGTCTTATATCGGAATACAGATGCAGCCAAAGAGCAACGTCCTCTACCGGTATCCACATGAATAGAACACCCTAAAATGATGTTGGTGTACTAGAACTTTCCTCTCAATTTTCTCTCTACGTTTCTTTCCAAAAGAATATGTGTCTTATGAATAATGAATGTGTAGAGACACACTTCCTAATATGTGATATATATCTATATGTATATCTATATCAATTAGTATTTGAAGAGTCCTACTCAAATACCAAAATACCTTTTGGTTATATTATTATCCATTTTATTTAAATATTTATATCCATAAATATCCAAAACTATTTTAGATATATATATATATATATTCTTTTAAATTTAATTATGGTAACTATTACCATAAATAAATTTTTTACTATTTACACATATGAGAGATAACTTATCTAATTGGGCTAATAAGCCTAATATCCATTTTGGGTTTGTTCTATACGTGTGACCCTGTAGGTTCACACAATATTGGCAATGAGCCTCCAATCCCATTGGTAGCCTATAAGTCATAAGTAGCCTTTAGCAAGATATTATGACTAACCAAGTCATGTGAAGGTCAGTATTCCGACACAACCTATTTAACAACAATATTACAGTCCTTTTGTACATGATATCTTAAATTGAATATAAGGCATGGTTTATTTCATCCTTAATAATTCAATTATTTCTCAATCTCAATTAGACTAAAATTGATAACTCCTTATTAACTGATTTGAAGTAGGGCCATGTATTTACATTCAGTCTAATTTATCGAGGGCCCATAGATATCCTTTTCATGATTAGTGAGGGACAAATTCCTTCTTGATCACTCATACTCCTCACACAGTTCATTTTATATCCAATCACAATCGATTACATCATCTTGTTAAAGATAACATTAAAATGTGTCAAAATATAAAACTCATTATGCAGGACTCTATGATGATCTCCGGTCAGAGGACTACAATAATATCATTGCCATGAGAATAACTTATGATAATTATCCATGTAGTACTATCATTGTGGGCCAATCCAGTACATCCTATGTACCTATGACTTGACTTTGTATCTCATATACATGATTAGTAAAATATAATCATCAGTCAACCTCATACTAGTCTTTATTCATTATTTTCCCATAATAATGACCTACTAAAGATAAGTTAGAATATAACTCATTTGTAATCTACGAGTTTTACTATCAAATCACACACTTAATGATCTCCGAAAGAATTAAACATTCATAAAATTTAACATAATCAATATAATAAATGCCTCTTTATTATAATGATGCAAAATAAACAAAATCATAATATGGTCATAATACTATAGGCCTAGAGTGCATCACTAACAAATATATCCCTCATGTAAGGTAGGCAAAAATACCTCAAAACTGCTCTTTATATTTTAACCATGTCATGATAGTCATATATGGTTGGATCAACTGGAAAAATCAATCTTGAGCTGTAATTTGTACTGATAACTCCACAATCATTATCTTCTAGTAATCAGTATACCATGTCCTGGTTCTAGCCTTGATAGTATTTTATAAAATCCAATGCATCTCTAGTACATCAAATGGAACTCTCCCAACTTTGGAATATAACAAAGTTGCATTTGCATCAGACATTCCCTGATTCCTCTGTTGTAACATCTATTGTACTAGAGGCATGGCTTGATTAAGTGTCGTTAGTCCTTCACTAATTCCCACCACACTAGCTACAAAAGCTATGGGGTTTATCTTAAGAGCTTTTTGTTATGCTTGCAGCTATTGCTCCTGCTTTTGCCTTACCGTAGCTCTAAGTTTACCCCTTTTTCTACCTCGTAGGGCAGAAGGAGGAGCTTCATCCTGAAAGGACTGCTCACCCATATTATATGCTGCATCTGTAGCAAGAGCATTTTGTACTCACCTCATTCTGAAAAGACATATAAACAAGGTTCAAGACATAACAAGGATGATAACATATACGCAGAAGTCTATAAGCAATGATGACATCAAGTGACAATTACCACTTAATCGCCACAGTAGTTTCAAGAAAAGATAATCACTAATAACCAAAAGAACAAGTAATGAACCATTGCTCTAATACCAACTTTGTCACAACCCAAACCCCAAGGGCATGTGACCGACACTAGGGAATGGGAAAGCATGAAGCTTTTGAAACTTATAATAAGCCTTAGAAAATCTTCACAATTTGGCATTAATGATTCTACTGAAAATTCAGCAGAGTTTCCTCTGTATCAGGAATAAAACCAAAACCTGCATAATATACACAACACTCCCAATAGTATATAACAATCACAAGTACTCCAATATCACCATAATCACCAACATCTCAATTCAAATATATCAAGTTACATATTATAAAGCAATACATATATCAATACAATCACTATAACAATAATTCTTTCAAGCTACTATGGTGTCTAGATTAACTAAATTAATCCACAAATATTAATGACAATGCAATAACCTACATAAAGCAGCCGGTGATGAATGAAACTGGCGTAGAGGAGAAGAGCAAATAGAGAACTCCCAAGATCCTGGAAAAAATAATTGAGGGGAGTCAGACCTCACTAAGTGAATTAATGTTATATAATACATGTTGATTTTAAAATCCTTATTTAAAATCATTAAATCCATTAAATGAATAAATATTTGAAATCTTTTGTTTTATATAAAAAAAATTATTTTTCTAAAATCCATAAATCTCTTTATATAAAATTCCTCGTTCAAAAATCATATAAACTAAAAATCTTTAGTGGAAATCATGGTAGAACTCTAAACCTCAAATACACTATTAATGTCCTGAGAGAACAAGCTCCACCGAGTTACAACATAACTCTGGCCCGAGAGAACAAGCTCCACCGAGGTCAATCCACATATTGCCCGAAAGAACAAGTTCCACCGAGCCTAACTCACAATATTACCTGAGAGATCAACCTCCACCGAGCCAAATACACAATACTTCCCAAGAGATCATGCTCCACCGAGTCTAAAACCAATACATAACATATACAATATTTTACCAGTGCGCACGTGGTCCTGGTGACACCCACCAGGTAGCACGTTCTATCATTTTCTCCAAAATATTATTTATATCATAAAAATTATAAATAACATAAACAAAACTTAAATGTTCTCTCAAAGTCTCAATGACAATAAAATATCTAAAATCATATTATTTGCTTAACTCATGCATACTAATAGAAATTCCATTAATAATAATTATGCAAATTTTCTCAAGAAATATTTTATAAAATTAACTCACAGATGGAGCGTATTGGCCGACGTGTCCTCGGCTTCCACTCCGATATTCTCTATAAATAATAATATTTATTTAAAATATGCTTACATACATAACAAATAAATTCATAATAATTTCTAAAAATTCTGAAAAAATTATTAAAATTAATGAATCACTAAAACTAACTAAAAAACACCTTAAAATGACATTTGAGGTTAAAAGAATTTATTTTGATGAGTTGATACTATTTAACTGGAAATAGAGTAATTTCCACTAAAACACTTCCAGAATTTTTAATTCAAAATCTGTAAGGTATCAGAGCTAGTTCCAGTTACAAAAATTAATCCTCATAATATATACTATTTATTAAAAATAAAATCATAATTTACTGGGCTGGTCACTATTCCTCACTAGAATCCGATTTGAACTCGTCAAATTTTCTTACCAGAAAATGTGTTTTACACCACCCAAATACATCAACATGATCCTAGCAATATATAGAACTCAAATATAGTCTCAAACACAACAAACATCTACCAAAATAATAGATCAGAGAGAAAAATTGAAATTACATAATAAATTCCGATCAATACTGAAACAACACGAATCAGACTCAAAATTAGTACCAAAAGACTCCTGGAAACAAGATGAGTATGATGGTAGTGATTGTAGAAGCTAACTATCACCGAATATGGTGATTCATCACCGGAAAGATTAGGCCAAAACTTCAGAGGCTAAATTGATCAAATCCGAGCCAAATTTTGCAAAACAAAAACCACCAACATGTTAAAAATGTCGAAAAGGATCTGAGGTTCGAATTTCATGTCCATCAGAGGTCGTTTGGCCAATGAACGGAGATGAGAAAGATTTAGGTGCTATAGTGTTAGATGAGTGAGTTCATGGCTTAAAAATGAATTTTTGCACCTGTCAACCTTAAAATAAAGAGGAACTGGCAAATTACCACTTTGTTTCCTGCATTTTCTGAAAAATTTCCATTTTAGTCCTCCACAACAACAAAACAACAACTTTGCAACAATCCAAAAACAACAGTAACATATATTAATTTATATTAATAAATTATGGGTTATTACATTGATGTCCTCAATGGATGATATAGATGGCATTTGTATATGAACAGAGACAGGTTAAGGAATAGGAATACATGAACCTCTTGTAGGTAAAAGTATTTGAACCCTATCCCACCGTTGTGTGCAGTGCTGATGACGCCAAACAATCTCCTCATTAACAGATCCAATATTCTATAAATGTTCTGAAAGTTGGACAAGTTTTGGTGTAGGTTGGGGGTATGGCATATCATCACTAACATTGCGCCTATATTCATTAATTGCATTTTACGCACTATAGGCAATATGATTAGCATGAGCTATATCTTTAGTCAGTGACATATGCTCAAAAGAATCAGCCTACATTTCATATAGAACTAAAAAATATCAGACCAATTTTATAAATAATTATAAAAGATAATAGAATGAGATAATGAAATTTAGATACTCGCTAATTAAATTTATTTTCACTATAAATTGTTATTATTTTTATTAACAATGTACATATATAACCAAATATAAATTTTTTTACTAACAATCAACTACTTACATTATAATTATATTTTAACTAACACTATAAGAAAACTATGACTAACAATTTACTATTTTAATTTATTTTATCTATAAAACATTATTTTTTAACAATATATATAACTACTTAAATTTATTTTAACTATATTTTGTTTTTAATTATAACAATATACAAATTATACTAAAATATATAAAGCACACTTGTCTACGAAAAATCTAAAATTAATTTTGTAATGCCCTCACTACTACTAATAGTATTAAGATATATAATTAAAGATTTAATGATAATCAAGAATCTCTCGTAATAAAAAATACAAGAATTGAATGCTAAACTCTAAAACTATTTAAAAGTATATATACATCTCCTTATACAAACTCATTTCTAACATAATAGAATTAACAATTTCAAATCTCAATCCTTCCATATTTCTAGAAAGAAAATCTTTATCTTATCCATCCTCTTTTACTGTCGTGGTCCGCAGCACTGTCATCTCTCGCTGCAGACTAAGCAGTGATCAATCACCTATACTGAAAATTTTTAAAACAAAACGAGTGTGAGTAATTTCAAAAGGAAATTACCCAGTGAGTGGATAAAACATTATTTGAAATATTATCATAATAAATCTTTTTAGAAAAAACCAATTTCCAGTAATTTCATCAATAAAAATCAATGAACTTCAAAACTTTTATTCACATTCGAATATATCTCAGTCTCAGAACAACCACATCTATTACCCATTTGAATATTTTATAACAAGTTCTATTCTCATTCTTCAAATATCTCTAATAAGATATTCATCTCATCATATTTTTCTTTTTTACTGTCGAGGTCCACGGTACTGC
>CATIWO010083144.1:0-19808 GCA_949673435.1 Macaranga tanarius | reverse complement strand
AAAAAAAAAAAAAAAAGGTTAGACACTTAAATAGAAAAAATTGAAAAGTTCATACACCAAATTTGTAATTTTTTCCAACCAAAATGAACACGTGGACGTGACATGGACGCTGACTGGTGCAATTGTGGGGCTCACTTCTGCTGACTCGGCGCACACCCAGCCTCTGATCGGGCGGATATATTTATTTGAAATTTTTTTTAAAGTTCAGACATTTGATTGAAAAAAAAAAATGTTAGACACTCAAATAGAAAAAATCAAAAAGTTCAGACACCAAATTTATAATTTTCCCTTAATTTATCTATAAGAGTCACGACTATTATTTATTTGAAATTTAATTTTTTGTTTTAATAAAAGAAAATAATAATTTTTTTAAATTTTTCTCTTCCCAGACAAAAATAAGAAAAGGAAAATTGCATTTTTGGTGTCTCAACTTTTTAATTTTTGCTATATTGGTGTCTCAATATTTTTTTATTTAATTAAGTTGTTGAACTTTAGAATTTATAGTTAATATGGTGCTTCTAGCCGGATTTCTCACGCTGAAGTGCTGATCGGATAAAAGTGAGACCCACTTTTTACCTAGTCAAATGGTATGTCAATAAAAAAAATTGAAAAGAAATTTATAGTCAAAAGTGGCTCGCTCGTCGTAGCCACTTTTCGGGCCAAATTCGACTGTTTGAAGCTGTTTTGGAGGCTTTTAAGTTTTGTGCTCATTTTTATTATTATTTTGTTGGACCTTTTTTTTTTATTATTGGGCTTCGATTATGCCTTTTTATGTTAGGGTTGTTTTTTTTTGTGAACATCTAAATTTATCTTTTTCATATTTGGAAGACAATTTTTTTTTTTGTGATTAAAAAAATCTTTGATTTTTTCCTAATTTTCGTGTTCTTAATTGAATTTGAATTTGAATTCCTATTTTTTTGGTATTCGTGTGAATCAATAGATTAATGGAAGATTAATTTCTGGCATTCGTGCGTGAATCAATAGATCTCAATTTATACATAGGCTTCCGATCTCAATTTATACACAGGCTTCCGTTACGTCAATAATTATGGGTCACATAGAGAACCCATATTTAGGATTGAACAAGCTTTTACATGGTGGAAGTGGATCTCATGATATGGAGTTCAATGCAGGTTTTGATATAGTAGATTAAGGTTTCGGGTTGAACCCATGAGTAGTGCTAACTTGGTGAACAACATCAACCTAGAAACTTCTTTAGAGTTTCCTCTTCTCAACCATAATGTAAGAATTGGTTTAGTTTTGAACTAGACCTATAACCCAAATCCAAGAAATTTCTACCTGTTCTACTTCTTCTTCTCTAAATTATATAACTTTTAGATGATGATGATGATGAAGATAAAGAGAGGGTAATTTTGTCTTTTCAAATTTTTTATTGACATGGCATTTGACTAGGCAAAAAATGAGTCCCACTTTTATTCAGTCAGCACTCTGACATAGAAAATTCAGCCAGAAGCATCACATTGACTATAAATTCTAAAGTTCAGCAACTTAATTGAACAAAAACAAAATGTTAAGACACTAAAATAGCAGAAATTAAAAAGTTGAGACACCAAAAATACAATTTTCCTAAATAAGAAATAACAATATATTTCTTCACATTTTTCTCTCTACAATATATATATATATATATATATAAGAAAATATTTTTTTCTTCTCTATTAATACTAACATTTGTAGTGATATAGGACTGACTAATTTTTCCTTCATAAAATTTTTGACACTTTCTACTCTTACATGTAAAAGATACAAGAGTGTATAGAAGATTCCATGTCAGGAGCATGAGCCATATGAACAACTTTCAACTTCTCCTTTTACCAAATGGCCAAATACATCATCACCCTCAATTTGGCCCTTCTTATTAATTTACTTCTCTTTCTTATAAATTGACCACCTAAATATTTTAAATTATTAAAGGCTTAAACCATTTTTAGGTCCCTAAATTTTTTAGTTTTATCTTAATAGGTCCTTAATGTATTATTGTGTTTAATTGACTCCTCGAACTTTTATTTTTGTAAATATTATATCCTTAAGTTAACTTCTGTTAAAATTGAACCATTTTGCTATTAAAAATTTTTCAGATCATATTTGTATAAAATAACAAATTTACACGTCAAAAATTTGATGTCCATGTCTGGTTAGGGTTTATGTGAACCATATAAAAGTTTAGTTTTGGTAAAAAAAAAAATTTTTGCCCTGTTCTTTGTCAATCTTTGCTTCCTTGTTTGTGACAATGATGAAACTTTTTATGGAGAACTATCTTAATGCCAAGGAGGAGTTAGAAAAGTTGCCACATGGTGCTAAAGTACCCAACTGCTTTTGTCATAATTAGCTAACTAGAATGTTAATTTCCTGGATCGATAGGAATCTGGGAAGAAGGTTCTTTTGATGTGCTGGAATTGAGGTATGTAATTCAACTACAACATTTGTCAAGCTTGATTTTAATAAAATGTGGTTTTGATTATACCTCTGAATCTAAAATGTAGTTTTCTTTATAATACTAATTGTAAAATATGTTTTAGGTTGTAACCCTAAATATATATTACGACTTTGGTTGAAAACCTATATATATAATTTTAGGTGCTATATTTCACACATTGTTATAATGAAATAGATAGATATGTTGATACAAATTTATTGTGAATAGGGGTCTAGGTGTTGATTTTTATATTTACATGATGAGCGATATAGTCAACATATTTTTGATATATTAAATAAATTAAAATAGGAGACAAAAGAAGTAAGGATGGAAAAGTTTCTCTTAAAACTGTTGTATGATTAACCACAAGCTGGGGAGGTGGAGATTAAAGTACAAGAAAATCTTGAATTAAAGAAACAGTTGGAGGCTTTAACTGTAGAGGACATAGAATTGAAAGAGCAACTTAAGGCAGCAGAAGATGAGATTGCCATACTGAAGGAGAATTTGAAGGGTGGGGAGCATGAGCTATACCTTCTGAAAGGGCAATTGAAGGCCACAAAACGAGTCAGTAATGATGCAAAAAAAACTAAGGACATGCTACTTATTAGAATATTTATTTTTGTTCCAGTGTTGTTTGTTGTAATGTTTAAGAAGATGTAGGTACTTTGTAACACCCGCCTTTTAGAATACCTGTTCTATCTTTATATATATTGCATATTGTACATAACAGATAGTATATTTATGTTAGTGGGAATGTGCATGTATTGTAGAGAGGGAATATATTGTAAAGAAAGTTTGGACTATTTTTATCTAAATAGAAAGTTGAGGATTATTTGGTAATAATCCAAGTTCATTAAGGGGGTGTATAGATTTGGTGGTATTTATATTATTTTATTTAGGAATATTGTAGATAATTGTTTGTAATCATATATGAGTAAGATATTATAAATTAGTAATAATTAGGGGGAGACTTTTAGAGGGGAAAATGTTATTATTTTATTGGTGGCTTGTGTGTGTGTGTGTGTGTTAAAGGAATGTGTAGAGAAATGGAGAGGAAGAAGAAGAGGAGATTTTTAGTTTAGCTTGGGAGCTTTTGATTAATTTTTTACTTATCTAAGAATTATTTTAGGGAGCTTAAGAAGGTTTAGAAGTTGTTTGAGCATCATTTTGGTAAGCCTTATATTTATTTGTGATTATTTAAAGTTAGGTTTTATGTTTCAAAATTCGTGTTCTATTTCAACATGCATCAGTCTGAGTGTTTTGAGCATAACTTGAGTTGCAGACCTCTAACAAGGTTTAATGATTTGAAAACTTCAGAAAGTCCTCTGTAACTTTTATGTTTTGAATTTTGATTGATTTTGTTGTTCAGAGGATCAATTAGGGTTGGACATTTCAGTGCTCATACTAAATGCTCTGTTCTACCCGAATAGATTCAAAAATCTATAATTAATTCTCTACATGTGATATTGGTATGATTTCAGTTGAAAATAAAATTAAACTCACATAGACAGATTTTGTATGAATTTGGTAATTTTAGAATGTGCCTATAATTTTTAAGAGTATCATGAACCTTATGTATTAAACATGTCAGCAGCAGTACAGAGGCTGAATTGTGAATTTTATTATGTGTCGATTATATGATAATATATGGAGTTGTAGAACTCCAAATTGAGTAAGGTCAGATGATCTGGAAACTTAAAAGATTTTCCTATAACTTTTATGTGTTGTGCTAGGGTTAATTCTGTTGTTTAGGATGACTGGCATAACCCTATATTTTCTTGCTCCACCAGCCAATTCTGTTTTTCTTGTTATGCCCGATTTTACTCAAAAATCCATAATTAATTCCACACACGTCCAAATCAAGTAATTCCAATTGGAATTTGAAAGGGGTGAATTGCTAGACTTACTTGTTTAAATTGGCACATGATTGTGTGTAGGAGTTGATAGAGCATGAGGAAACCCTTTTCAATATGGGGAGTTTTATTTAAGAAGGAGTTGAAGGCTTGAGGTAAGTAATTATTAATTTAATGCTTACATGTAATGATTTTCAAGTAGCTATGGTTATATAACTATATTAAATTGAGTATGCCATTAAATTGGCAAGAATGATGAATATGTGATTATATTAATGTGAAAAAGTATTGTGGTGAGTTATGAAAGATGCCACTTGTGATTGCCATTAAGGTGGCAAGATTGATAAGTATGTGTGAAAGCATGATATATATATATATATAGTTGTGAGATCATTTCATGGTCAATAAAGCATGTGTGTGATAGATGTGATATTGGTACCTTTGATGTGTAAGCCACTTAGTGTGGTATGATTTATATATGTTATATTGAGAGGATGTTGAGAGGTATACATATTGCATCATGTAAGGAAAATATGTATGTGGAGATTGAGCTCCACGATTTGAGATTGAAAGGGGTAGAGAGTCTCAGATGTAGCCATTCGTGTGATAATAATATATATGCGCAAATGTGTAAATTCTGAGATTGAAAGGGGCAGAGAATCTCAAATGTGTGAGATCTGAGATTGAAAGGGGTAGAGAATCTTAGGAATGGCCACAGATATATGAAAAAGAAAAGAAAAAATGAATGAAGGAAAAATGAGGTTTATATATGAAACGTGTGTGAAGGAAAACTAACAAGCATAAACATACATGCATTGCATTTGTGATATAATTAATATATTATTGAATGTGATTTTCTTGTGAGATTGATGAATTGAGTAATGTGATGATTGATGGGGCGTAGATATTGAGTTATAAGCACCTAAGTATTTATGCTAGCATTTACTAGATAGTTATTGAAGTGATGGAATTATTGATTTGGTTTAAATTGCTTATTAAATATAAGAAATATGCTATCAAGTGAGCAATACGGGCGTGTCTCAAACCGTGTTGAAAGACACGACTTGTTTTAGTTGAATACATGGCTGTATAGGATGGTATTAAAATTGGCAGAGCAATACATGGGAAAAGACACGGGCGTGTCTTTGGTCGTGTATGTATGGTGAATTTTCGGTAGAGAAATACACGGGTAGAGACACGGCAAGTCCTTGGCCGTGCTTGTTTATAATAATTTTGGTAGTGAGATACACAGGTTGGAACACGGTCATATTCTAGGCCGTGTAGTCTATTTTTAATTATTTTTATTTACTTCTCTTAATTAGTTCTTGAGAGGAACTATATGTATACTTATTCTAATAATTGCTTATTGAGTCGCAAACACATTCCTTTACAAATTATGGTTTTTCAGGCTTTGATAGATAGCCTTATCTAAGGCTTGTTGATAGAAGCTTGGAGAGCATTTTTTTGTAAGCTCAGGTGGGTCAAAAGCTAGATTTAGTATCGACATCTCCATCCTCATGAGCATCATTCTCATTGCATTCAAGTGTTTTGTATTTAAACTATGTTGCTACTTTGTTAGCAATTTATGTAAGCACATAAAAGTATAATGTATATTTGACTAAAGCTTTGTATAGATGTTTATCTTGTTTAAAAAAAATTCATGCCACGTGTATTTGTGTGAATGGATACATTTATGTAGTACGTTGAGGGTGCTACATTAAGTGGTATCAGAGTGAGGATTAGATTTCCTCGGGAAGATAAAGCATGATGCATACATAACATATCATGCATAAGTTAAGAAAATATATAGTTGATGTGCATTGCATATCTTAGGATGGATAAACACCAAGTGCCTCACGTTGACCCCAAAGAGTCGTCTGAGTGAGTTCATTGGTAACACCTGTGCATGCTCTACATGAACTTGAATTTTTTATTTATTTATAACCCCTCTATAAGATGCATATTTTTGTATATTGTGAATAGATTAAAAAGGTGAAAGTTATGAATTAAGAACAAGTGGATAGCACTGTTATAAAGTATAAGAGAGCAAGATACAAAGGTTTTTACAACCTTAGTGATTCCACCCTAGTAAAGGATGATTATAGAATATGGAAAAAATTCTAGATTAAATTGATTGTACTAATGAAAGGAGAATTAATTATGCAGTGACATTGTTTGAACAAGATATGTGATATGAACTAAAAATATAGATTACATGAGTGTGCCCTTTAGAATTATTAATGATATATTATATTGATGTAAAGGTGCAATATGTGTATGAAGATTAATATGAAGGTATTGTGACCTTGGCAATGTTTATGTATTACTAATAATAGTATACTGGTGATGCTCAGTTAGATATAATTGTAGTGTGGTGGATACCTGAGCGTAATTGAGATTGTTTGTAGAAGTATAAGTTGTTTTATTGCAGGATTGGCCCTACTTTAGTAAGGAGATGTCTATATTCTAGGGGAGGTTCTGCTAAATTTTTTGTAGATTCCTTGTAAAACATGTTTATATTATTAGGTTCTTATGATAAAGGCTTGTGTACAATGGATGAGTTATGATCTATAGGTTGTGATATGAAATGTGATGATGGTATGGGTATGATACAAGTGATATACTAATTAAATACCATGTGAGGTTAAGGTATGCATTATGAAATGGTGATATATGGGAAAAATAGATAACTGAAAATATAGAAGACTTAAAAGTCAATAAGGCACTCATAAATTTATGGAGTAACGTTGATTTGGATCGATTGTTTGAGGGTATTTATAGAGAAAAATATTTTAGATGAATAAGTGAATAGAAATAAGAATGAATTTCCTCAGTTGAAACAAAATGAATACTATGAAAGGCAGTTTATGAAATTAATAAAGTATGCTCCTAATAAGGTAATCACTAATGAGAGAAAACAGAAAAGATTCGAGGAAGGGCTGAATTTAGAGGATATAATGAGCATTTGCTCGACCAACTAATGAAGGAAAGACTTAGTAAGAAATTTGAAGAGTCTAAAAGATGAAAATTTGATGGTAAATTTATGGGTGGTATAATATTTTCAGGATACAATTGTAATGATGGTGGTAAAAAAAAAGTTTAGGTAAGTGATGGGGTTTCAAGCCAAGGATATATTAATAATAAAGATACGGGTACCTTTTATTACATTGTTTATGATATCTTTTGATTTTAAATTTATATATAATTATTTATATGAGTATGTATTACGTATGCATGGTACGTTTGCCTTATTGAGGGTATGGTATATGTGTTTTAATGCCTACTGAAATGTTGAGATAGTGAGCTTGGTGATGGATATGTTGAGGTAGAGGAAGATAGAGATATTGGGTAAAGGAGAGACTATGCATGCTAGTTTAATTTCAGCTATAATTACATCACATATAATTTGAAATGAATGCGGATACTAAATGAAATGTTGAGAATACGAGATGATAATTTGTGAAAAATGGGTACAAGTATTGTATGATTATAAGAGTGTATTTTCTACTTAAGGGTTTGATGATTGCAAGTGTGTATACATAACTATATATGTATATGTGAGTGTGTGATAAGGATACCAAGTGGTATGATAATATATGTTGCATAATTTTATATTTGAGGATGAATTTTAATATATGAGATGTTATTGATGATTGGAAGACATGAAAATGAATGCTTATATTTGTGATTGATTAAATATGATACATTAAAAAAAAATTAGTTTTTGATGTTTGTGCACACTTTTAGGGTGTTTTGGAGCTAGCCAATACTTTGGCACGGCTGTGCACCTTTCATGCACGGCCATGTAAATCCAGAATGCTGAATTTCAAGACTCAGGCACGGCCATGTGCATTTTCTGCACGGCCGTGCACATATGTGTTGTTTCCTGTAAAATTTTGTCTCAATAGTTTGATCATAACTTGAGTTATAGAACTCTAAATGGATCACAGTTTGATGCTAGAGAAACTTTAAAGAGTCCTTTACAATTTTATATTTTGAATTTAGTTAAATATGTCATTGTGATGGTCTAATAAAGCTTGAAATTTTATTGCTTACTCTAATTACTCTATATGACCTTTTAGTGATCAACAATTCATAATTAATTCCATATACTTCCAAGTTATATAATTCTAGTTGGTAATGAAACTAGACTCATAAAGAGATATTCTTTATAAATATTATAGCTTTTGGATGTGTATAAAAGTAATAGGAACATTTTGAGCTAAGGTCAACAAGAATATTGATACTATGTCGATTGGCTAAGTGTCCGTCGATAATAGTGATTGATTAATGTGTCGAATGGCTAAGTGTCCGTAAAAAAAATCAAGTAAGCTAAAGCATATTAGGAGTGATGTGATTGTGTGGGACTAGTTTCGATCGGGTACCAATTGTTGAGATTGGGATAAGAGTGTATGAATTCTTACTTTTAGGTGAATCACTATGAGATGCTATCTCTTATTGTTGAGATGAGTACATGTGTTAAATAAACCTTGAGATGTGAGCTTATGTAAGATGTGCTCCAATGTTATTAATCATATTTATATTCATTTATGTATGAACTTGATAAATTGTGAGCATTTATAAGAATGTTGCAAGTGTATATGTGGTTATACATTCTTTGGATTATGTGAATTGAATGTGTAAACATAGTCATGGAAAAATGGAATTGATATACATAGGATATGTTTTATTTATAAGATAAAATTTGTATATCATGTATAAACTTTTAGTATACTTTCTGTATATGATTCGTTTATGAATTTAATTGAGTAAGTGAAAAATGATAGTGTGTGGTTATGTAGTAGTTGTGAATAATTTAAAGCTACTACAAGGGTACTCAAAACAGAATTACAAGAGGAGTGGTAGTAACTTTGAAGGGTACTTTATTTATTATTAAGTTGACATAGACATATTGAACAACTTACGGAAGACATGATTATACATTATGTCAGATAAATGAGTTAAAGGGGGAAGAAGATATTATCTTTTGTGAATAATAATTAAGGAACAAATTGAGGTTGAACAATAAGGATTTGGGAAGCAAGGAAAAACAATTATTGTTACTCTTTATTTGCATTATTGATTTAGGAATGAATTTAATGGATTAGGCTTAAAGACCAAAAATAGAATGTGTGCATGATCACTATATGGGATAGCTAAGAAATTATAACCTCATAAAGTAAGTATTTTATCTTAAGTATTTTATCTTATGATTCCAAATTAGCTAATATGATTTCATCATTGAAGTATATACTTATTAGAAGGTGTTGAATTAAGACAACAATAAAGTCTAAAGTGTTCCAATTACTGATTGATAATGCAAAGAATCATAGAAGAGGTTGTTAGACGAAAACAGAGTGTCAAGCTCTACTGAGAAATTGTGTCGGTCACCGGTACTAAAAGAGGAGATGGCAAGGAATAATGTTGAATATTGTGATTATATTATTATATACATTTGGGCATATGATGTTATAAAGTGTGAAATGGTATGAAGTATTATTATTTGGTATGCTGGACAAAGATTTAAGTCGCATAATTGAAACGTACATTGTAGAAATCAAAAAGTATCATAAGAGCTTAGGTAATAAAGATAAAGAGGAATTAAGTTCAAGAAATATTGTTATGCAGTTAGTAGTTAATTTCGGGGATGAAATTTTCTTTAAGGAGGGGAGAAATGTAACACCCGCCTTTTAGAATACTTGTTCTGTCTTTATATATATTGTATATTGCACATAATTGATAGTGAATTTATGTTAGTGGAAATGTGCATGTATTGTAGAGAGGGACTATATTGTAAGGAAAGTTTGGACTATTTTTATCTAAATAGAAAGTTGAGGATTATTTGGTAATAATCCAAGTTCATTAAGGGGTGTAGAGCTTTGGTGGTATTTATATTATTTTATTTAGAAATATTGTAGATAATGAGTAAGATATTATGAATTAGTAATAATTAGGGGAGACTTTTAGATGGGCAAATGGTATTATTTTATTGGTGGCTTGTGTGTGTGTATGTGTGTGTATATGTGTGTTAAAGGAATGTGTTGAGAAATGGAGAGGAAGAAGAAAAGGAGATTTTTGGTTTAGCTTGAGAGCTTTTGATTAATTTTCTACTTATCTAAAAATTATTTTGGGGAGCTTAAGAAGGTTTAGAAGTTATTTGAGCATTATTTTGGTAAGCCTTAAATTTATTTGTGATTATTTAAAGTTAGGTTTTGTGTTGTAAAATTCTTGTTCTGTTTCAGCATGCATCAATCTTAGTATTTTGAGCATAACTTGAGTTGTAGACCTCTGATTTGAACAAGGTTTAATGATTTAGAAACTTCAGAGAGTTCTCTACAACTTTTATGTTTTAAGCTTTGATCAATTTCATTGTTTAGAGGATCAATTAGGGCTGGACATTTCAGTGCTCATACTAAATGCTTTGTTCTACCCGAATGGATTCAAAAATCCATAATTAATTCTCTACATGTGCTATTAGTATGATTTTAGCTGGAAATGAAATTATACTCACATAGATAGAGTCAGTATGAATTTGGTAATTTTAGGATGTGCCTATAATTATTAAAAGTATCATGAACCTTATGTATTAAACATATCAGCAGCAGTACAGAGGCTGAATTGTGAATTTTGTTGTGTGTCGATTATATAATAATATCTGGAGTTGTAGAACTCCAAAATAAGCAAGGTTAGATGATTTGGAAACTTAAAAGAGTTCCCTATAACTTTTATATTTTGTGCTAGGGTTAATTCTGCTGTTTAGGGTGACTGACATAGCCCTATATTTTCTTGCGCTCCACCGGCCAATTCTGTTTTTCCTGTTATGCCCGATTTTACTCAAAAATTCATAATTAATTCCACATACATCGAAATCAAGTAATTCCAATTAGAATTTGAAATAGACTTATATGACTATTTTAGTAATATTTTTATGATTTTTGGACTTATGTATGAATTATTTGGACACATTGAACTTTGAGTATTTAGTTGCCCTTTTGTAATTTTAGGGTGAATTGCTAGACTTGCTTGTTTAAATTGGCACATGATTGTGTGTAGGAGTTGATAGAGTATGAGGAAACCCTTTTCAATATGGGGAGTTTTATTTAAGAAGGAGTTGAAGGCTTGAGGTAAGTAATTATTAATTTAATGCTTACATGTAATGATTTTCAAGTAGCTATGGTTATATAACTATATTAAATTATGAATGCCATTAAATTGGCAAGAATGATGAATATGTGATTATATTAATGTGAAAAAGTGTTGTGGTGAGTTATGAAAGATACCACTTGTGATTGCCATTAAGGTGGCAAGATTGAAAAATATGTGTGAAAGCATGATATATATATATATATATGGTTGTGAGACCATTTCATGGTCAATAAAGCATGTGTGTGATGGATGTCATATTGGTACCTTTGATGTGTAAGCCACCTAGTGATGTTATGTTGAGAGGATGTTGAGAGGTATACATATTGCATCATGTAAGGAAAATGTGTGTGTGGAGATTGAGCTCCACTATCTGAGATTAAAAGGGGTAGAGAGTCTCAGATGTGGCCATTCGTGTGATAATAATATATATGCGAAAATGTGTAAAATTTGAGATTGAAAGGGATATATAATCTCAAATGTGTGAGATCTGAGATTGAAAGGGGTAGAGAATCTCAGGAATGGCCACGGATATATGAAAAAGAAAAGAAAGAATGAATGAAGGAAAAATGAGGTTTATATGTGAAACGTGTGTGAAGGACAACTAACAAGCATAAACATACATGCATTACATTTGTGATATAATTAATATATTGTTGAATGTGATTTTCTTGTGAGATTGATGAATTGAGTAATGTGATGATTGATGGGGTGTAGATATTGAGTTATAAGCACCCAAGTATTTATGCTAGCATTTATTAGATAGTTGTTGAAGTGATGGAATTATTGATTTGGTTTAAATTGCTTGTTAAATATAATAAATGTGCTATCAGGTGAGCAACACGGGCGTGTCTCGAACCGTATTGAAAGACACGGCTTATTTTAGTTGAATACATGGCCGTGTAGGATAGTATTAAAATTCGCAGAGTAATACATGGGAAAAGATACGGGCGTGTCTTTGGCCGTGTATGTATGGTGAATTTTCGGCAAAGAAATATATGGGTAGAGACACGAAAAGTCCTTAGCCGTGCTTGTTTATAATGATTTTGGCAGTGAGATACACGGGTTGGAACAAGGCCGTGTAGTCCATTTTCAATTGTTTTTATTTACTTCTCTTAATTTGTTCTTGAGAGGAACTATATGTATACTTATTCTAATAATTGCTTATTGAGTCGCAAGCTCATTCCTTTGCAAATTATGGTTTTTCAGGCTTTGATAGATAGCCTTGTCTAAGGCTTGTTGATAGAAGCTTAAAGAGCATTTCTTTGTAAGCTCAAGTGGGTCAAAAGCTAGACTTGATGTCGACATCTCCATCCTCATGAGCATCATTCTCATTGCATTCAAGTGTTTTGTAGTTAAACTATATTGCTATTTTGTTAGCAAGTTATGTAAGCACATAAAAGTATAATGTATATTTGACTAAAGCTTTGTATAGATGTTTATCTTGTTTTTTTTTTAAAAACAATTTCATGCCACGTGTATTTGTGTGAATGGATACATTTATGTAGTACGTTGAGGGTGCTACATACTTAATGTTGTAAGAGAATTAAACTCTTATATTTTATGCAAGGTACTCTTATATACCATGGTAAATGTCTATTGTAAGAGAATTAAAATCTTTTAATGTTGTAGGAGAATTAAACTCTCTATTATTTTGTGCAAGGTACCTTAAGTACTTTGCTAATGTATGTTTTTAATCAATGATATAAAAAACTGATTAGTGTTAGTAACAATTGCATGTGTGTTTTTAGTGTGTGCTTTTAGAGTGAGGCTTATTTGGTGGTTACAACATGCTCTTTTAGTGGTGGTAACTTGCACTTTTGGTAACAAAATAAAGACCTTATCATTTATTGAACAAAATAACAACTTTGGTAAACAACTTGCTTATTTCTTGAGCATGCATCAACTTGTTAATGTATTGAACAAGATAATAGCCTATTTATTCTTAAAAAAATAACAACCTGAGTGTACAAAAACTTGGTGAACAAAATAAGAACCTGAAAAAATACAGAAACAACAAGCATGATCCATCAAAGAAAGTCATAACAAACAGAGTTACACCAATGAAATAAAACAGCAAGCATAAATAGTATAACAATGAAAATGCATACATAGCAAATATCCAAAATACATAAAACAGGCCACGATATGAACACGTTAAATATCGGGCCAATCATCCTAAATATTGTAGTTTGTCACAGAGTTACACCTTTAAAATAAAACAAAATAATGAAAATAAAAAATCAAGCCATTCCAATAATCACAAAATAACATTATGCTAATAATCCAAGAAATAGTATATTCCTTTTACTGATATCCACTTGAACATGCACCACAACTTTTCTTTAACACATTCCTTTTATGGAAATTGACACGTTTGTTATGACTTTCTTCCTAAAGTTGTCTTGTTGTAACTGCTTTATTCTCTTGCCATTTCAGACCTCTAGTTTCAAAACCTAAGATATTTTTACTTGGAGCTGTTGATGCTTTGCTAAAAGTATTGGATGACTTACTTAGAGTAGTAGATGGCTTGGCTAGAACAATATATAACTTATTTGGAGCAACATATAACTTGCTTGGATTTGTAGCTGGTTGTGAACTGCTACTCCCACTAACCATATGTCTTACATATCTAGTGCCAGGCTATACAGAAAATTCCATTATATAATTTCAACATGATTAGTAAATATTTTTAAGCATCACCTATCACATTTGTAGTACACTAATATAAATAAAAGAGACAACTTACATTCCAGGTTGTTTGTCCAGTATTCAAATTCACATAGTACCCCATTATAACATTTTTGCTTCTAACTTTTTGTGTGCCTTTATCTTTAGCAGTTGCAATCATATATGCTTTCCCTTTATCTTTATCAAAAGCATTTACAAGTGCTTTCCTTTGACTCTTTTGATTCACAAGGGTTAGATCTCTACTTAATATTCCTTTCCTTATCACCAAAGTAAAATCATTCAATTCCCTAACATTTTCTGCAGCCAGTTATCTCTACTGGTCTTTATGTGCTGATACAAAAGAGTTGATGTCAACCATATGTGGACTAACAAAAAGCTGGCTCATTAACATAATGGGACAGTTAATAGATTGAGTTATTATAGGGTTAAGCAACTCAAGTTGGCTACTATAACATGGAAAACTATTATCTTTGATTTTCTTCTTCTTCAATGAGTCTTTTAAAAATTCCTTTACAAAATCTATGGCAGGATTACAGTTGCTGCCTGATTGACTCTTAGGTTTTATTATTTTCTTTATTGGCTTAGGAGTATAATCTTGAAAATATAATTCTTAACAAAACTAGAAAAAATAAAAACCCATACAGGAAATAAATAGAAATTAATTGAAAATACCTTCTCTGTATGTATTAGACAGCCTCTGATGTTATGTCTAGCAGATTTGCACAATCTACAAGTTTTTACTCTACCTTTTCTTAATAGTTTACCAACTTTTCTTAGTTCATTTAGATCTTTTCTTCTAGCAGTCTTAGGTCTGCCAGATATTTTTTTTATGTGGTGGAAGATGAATTGCTTTAAGTACAGTCTCCTTCTATAAGTATTTTCCTTTCATTGGTTTAAGCATGTAACTATAAGCTTTTGCATACATGTCTTCTTTGTACCAGTTAGCTATATAATTTTTAGGTTCTTATTTCGCATTATAGATGACATATATAGCATGCTGGCATAGTATCCCACTCAAGTCCCATTCTCTACATGTGCAACTATATTTTTTGGTGTCCATAATATGTCTATCATTATTATTATATGAATTTGTCACTTCAAATCCATCATCCTCATTCCATTCCACAAACCAGATGTAAGACTTCTCTTTATTTTTGTTAGGTTTTTGTTGTGCTCTTAGTGCTAAGCTTGAAACCAAGTCTTTCCAAATCTTCTCTTCACTCTTAATCTTTCCATCACCTTCAGTCTAATATTGTCCAATATGCTTATTATTGGCTTATACCTTGCTTTTATGATTCAACCATTAAAAGTTTCAGAGAGGTTGTTATCCATTTCATCATACTTTGATGTTATTTGAAAAAATGCCTTGCAAAAGGACTTAACATTGTAGTCCAACACATCTTGGATAATACAATCTCCTATGGTTTCTAATATCTTTAAATTCTACTTCAACTGTTTAGGAAAAGTTCACTTAGCACATGTCTAAAAAGCTATTTCCACTTTTTTACCCAAGCTGCATATACCTACGTTGCACATATCATATACTCAACCTGTGGCAATTCTTCTTTCATTGCACTTTTTAAACCCTATAAAAATTACATAAATGCATGTTAGTTTCAAATTACATTTTCAACATATTAACTGAAATAAAATAGTAGTTGAATATTACCTTTTGCATGTCAGATATTATTGTGTAGCCTTCACTATCTCCAATAGGCAAATCACTCTTCAAAGAAGAAACCATCCCTAATTCTTTTTATTCTCAACTGTAACTAACTCCCATGCTATTTGAAACATCTAACTGTCCCTACCCTACCAATTGCATATAATAACTGACCTTTACATAACCCTTTTAGAAAACAACCATCCAGCCTAATAATTTTCCTAGACCTATCTAACCAGCCCTTTTTACAAGCTTTAAAATACACATAAAATCTCTAAAAACAGTTTATTTCACTACCTTCTTTTTTTTTTTGCCTTCATAACATAAGTGGTACTGAGATTACTCTCCTCAATGGCTTTAACATAGTCATGCAACATGTTATATTCTTTCTTATAATTAGTCATTAAATCTGATATAAACCTCTTAATGTTCCTACATAAGGTATCAATAACCTTCAACTTTAATTGAATTTTACATAACTGAACTAAATTTTTCAGCTTGATGAAGGGTTGACTGACTAACTTTTGCCTAAAATGTTTGGCCAATAACTTGCTAGTTGCCAAAGGATTTTTATTTACTCTATTACATTTGTGTTGTAGGATATATGTTTTAACACATAAAGTGTAATCATTTGTCTTTTTTAAGGCAAGAAAAACCCATGGATAACCTATCATACATTAATCTCTAATCCTCTCCTTATCATTTTTTGTAAAATGAATCTCCAATCCCTTTATAATTGTATATTTTACAATTGCATACCCGCACTCCTCTATATTTTTAAATACCATTCCTAGGTAGAAAATAAAAGTTAGTGAGTCTAGGTCAAATCTAATTCTACTACTATGCCTCCTTAATGCACTATTTCTACATTCATCATCAGTTTTACTAAAGTAACTCCTAATTGCATCACTATCATAATACACACTACATATCCCATCACTATCTTCATCTCCATTACCATATACATCATCATCCTCTACGCTATCTTCTTCATCACCTTCACTAAGTATATCACCTTCTTCTTTATTATCAGTAGCACCATCTAATTTACCCTCTACTTTAGCCTCATTTTTTTCTTTAACAGTTCCTTTCTTTACCCTAAATGCCCTTCTAGCACTTTTTACCTTTTTCCTAGACTTTTGTAATTCATCATCTTTATCATCAGTCAATATGCTGACATTCACAACAATATTATCAAATGTTTGTTAAGGCACTCCATCATCCATATCTTTTTGTTCACTCTCCTTACTACTATCAACATCTTTTTCTGCAGTCTCAATAATTGGAACTTCATGCAATGATGTCACATTAGAGTGCACTTCCATAAATGGTGGTGATTGTGCAACATGTTTACTACTTCTATTAGTAGCATATTTGTGGTCAACATATAGCTCTAAATAATCCCTATTTTTTAAGTTACTTATAACTTGCAATAAACTACTATCATTATAAACTAAAACAAAATCACCTCTTATATTGACTTTGACGTATAACCTAGCTATTACTTGATACTCTAGATCTTTCAAATAACTCATAACTTCACGGTATGATAATTTTTCCAGATCTAGTAGTTCAAACATAAATACTTTTTCACCCACGTATTTATGTCTTTTAAAGCTACCCCCATAATGTATCACCATATTAATGAAGCTTTTCAGATATTCTGATTAAAAAAATATGCATCCATTAACAGTGTAATAACCTCTTCACATTTAACTTTTAATAAATAACTTCACATGCATATAAAACAACAAATCACATCAAAAAGAATAAAAAATTTTAAAAGCCCGAATTTTTTTAAACCCTAGAATGTTCAATCAATAAAATATCTAGGGACCACAAAAACCCTAACAAAAAGAATAATAAATTAATATAAAGAGACAAACTTTTCATAAAATACTCACCTTTAATTTATAGTTTTTGGTCCATAATGTAATTATTTATGCTTCTAACAATAATCCCCAAATTGACAAGCTTCAATAGCTTTTGTACAGATCGCAGACACAACAACAATCCACATCCAATACGAACCCACTATCTTTTTGTTATAAGTGCTTCCAACAAATAGATCGTACTTTTATCACTTAGGGTTTTGGTGCTCAAAGAGGAGATAACGTTAGTAAAGGAATAGATTTCTTCTACAATTTAAGTATTAAGAGCAATGAAAAATTATAGAAGAGATTAACTTTAAGGAATCGATATCAGATCAGCTTTTAAATTCATTGCTTTTTTCTTCCAAATCTATTTCATAGGAAAAGATAGCATTCAAAAGAAAGAGATTACCAATTTTTTTCATTAAGTAATGACCAAAGCAACAGCAAACAACGCCTTTTGCTATTATACCCATAGACAAAGCAAACGACGTCATTTGGTAGCATATATGGACAATCTCAGTCCTACTCATAGTTCACGTGCCATTAATTGCAATAATTAAATGCAGTTCATAGCTTTAAATTACACACACATAACAAAAGTTAACTTAAGGATATAATGTTTACAAAAATAAAAGTTCGAGGAGTCAATTAAACACAATAATACATTAAGGACCTATTGAAATAAAACTGAAAAATTCCGAGACCTAAAGATGGTTTAAGCCGTTATTAAAAATAAAATTTATCAACACTTTTAGTACTATTTAAAATATTTAAATAGTATTTTTATAAATTAAAATAAAGTTATTTAAATACTTAAATTTATTTAAAAAATATTAATAAATCATATTTTAGTAAATTAATATATTAAAATAGTTAATTCATAAATTAATGGGATAAACTAATGAAACATATCAAGTTTAAGAAATCACATATATATATTAAACTTTTACCTAATAATTGTAATGCAATTCTCTTAACCTATTAAGAGTAATACCACTTTAGTGGGTGAGATCTAAACTAATTGATCTAGGCTAAGCTATCCAAAATTTTAAAATTTCAACTTCGGTTTTGATAACATTAAAAATTTAATTTTCAGGTGATTTTCCTAGTAGAATTCATATTTTCCGATACTCCATAATATTCTTTTTTTTATGATAGAATAAAAAAAATAATATTTTTACTTTCTTCAAAGTTGGCTCTTTTCTGAATTTACTTTGTTAATTTATATATTACTAGTCGTATATCCGTGCATTGTGCGACTACTTATATTTATTGTTACTTTTTACTGTTTAATATATTATTTATTTTTTATTGAAAATTATCTATTATTTGATATGTTGATTGACTATGTCAATTTATTTTATATATATATATATATATATATATATATATATATATATATATATATATATATATATATATATATATATATACTTTTATTTATTCATAAGTTATATATATTTTTTAATATATTAATCAACCTTTGCAACCATAAACAATACTTTGAATGGTTTGATTTGATAATTTTTAGTCGTGTTTCCGTATATTGTGGGTTGTTTTTAATTACTTTTATTTTATTTTTAATATTTTATTTATTTATTAAGATATTTTTATTTATTTTAGTATATATTTTTTAGCATATATATAATATCAATAATAATAATTCAAATAACAATTAGGTTAAAGTGTCACATTACTCTTTGTTAGTCATGGTCCCAACTACTCAGTACTAATGCTGCCACTACAAGAAACAAAAATAATTTTCATTGTATGATCATTCAAATGGGAGAGTCTTATCTACACCAGGTGTATTACACCCAATAGTATGATATAAAAAGAATTCATATGATACATTTATTGTGTAACATCCGTGTCCTGGAACAGAATTACTGTTCATTAATGTAAATTAAGAATGTTATTACTGCTGTTAATTAAATTTGATGATTTAAGATTTGTTTGCCACTGTTATGAGTAAGTGATTTGGAGTTTGATTCTTTAGTAATTAAGTCAATAATTGATATCGAATAAGCTTGTGGCATGAAATTGAGGTTGATAAGAAATTTTATTGTTTTGAGATAAACACTAATGAGGACAGGTTATAAAGCATTAAAGATTGATGTTATTAAAGGAGGTTTAAGGATGAAATT
>CATIWO010083100.1:0-13486 GCA_949673435.1 Macaranga tanarius | reverse complement strand
TAATTATTTAATTATTTCTTGAATTACATGCAAATGGCTATTTTAATTCAATCAATTGTCAAATTTTATAATTTAGTTCAAGTAGATTAAATTAATCCATTTTCATGCAATTTAATCATTAAACAATACATTCATATACACAATTCCGCACAAAATAACAACAATAACAAAACAGGAATAAAACATATAAAGAAAGGAGGGAGGAGAAAAGATTACAAATCCCACAATGAATAATTAAAATAAAAATAAAATCCTAAAAATCTTAAAATAATGGATAAACATCCATTATAATTGTTTCTTCACTGTCTTTAAGATTCAGTAGTCTCCAGACATCAAAAGAACTCTACAAAAGAAGCTCAAAAATTAAATAATAGAGAAAATAAATTAATTAAAGGTTCTGCGGGACAGAGGCGTCGCCTCTGTCCATAGAGAGGTGTCGCCTCTGTAAATGAACAAGGAAGAGACGGCGCCTCTTTAAAGAGGCGCCGCCTCTATTTTTGCAGGAAATAAGCAGCAGCAGAAGAAATGAATTAAGCACATATAAGAAGAGGTCCAGATGTTACCAATTGTAGTTACCAAGTCAATATGACCTCAAAACATGTTCAAATAGACTCAATAAACAATTCTAAAAACAATTAAAGAGTAGAATGAATGAGATTTAAATAAAAGCTAAAATAAAGAAATGAAAATTTACTTAAAATCGAATAAGAAGTTAGTTTGGCCCTCAGAAGTGATGTTTGTATAGTTCCTTTTTGTCTCTGAACTTCGAACTCTATCCACCTTCTTCCTTTTTATCTCTCTTTTTAGCTTTCTTTTTTATGCTTTTTTGATAATCTTTTTCTCTTTTCTTTTTTGATCATTCCCCCTCTGTTTTGGTTCTTCTCTTTCTTTTTATAGGGTTCTAGGAACCCTAAAATCATGTCCTCTCTCCTGTTAATGCAGGAGAGAGGCTGCAGAACGTGGGTCTTCCCACGTTCTGCCATTAAAGCTCATTTAATTTTTTTTCTGTTACAGGACAAAAAGGCGCCGCCTCTCTAATTGAAGAGGCGCCTCTTCTTGCATGGAGAGGCGGCGCCTCTACTACTAGAGGCGGCGCCTCTAGGCTTTTTACAGCCCAAGAGGCTTGGTCTGATGGGCTCGGCCCATTAGACCAAACGGGCCTGACTTTTCTGGGCTGAGCCCTTCTTTGAATATGATTTAATAGAACAGAAATTTAAAGGTATTTAGAGTCCAGTTCTTTGACAATTGGGCATTAGCTGCCATCTTTCATCATCGGGCTCTTGCCTCGTGGGCCGGGTCAGACCATGTGTCCACAATAAGGCTATTTTATTTTTCGTGATTTAAGAGAATTTAATATAATGAAAATTTAATTATAAAACTTTTTCTACTAAAAAATTCAATGAATTAGGTGGACCAACTTTTGAATTATTTTTGTTATTTTCTGATCTGCACAAAAATTCAGTGAAAACCTAATTCACTGGACCAACTTTTTGGATTATGTTTTTGATTTTCTGATGCTGTTAATGCTTTAGTTTCTTCTAATGAAGTTCAAAAAGAACTATGAGCACATATTAATTGTTTTTTGTTCTTTCATGAGAAGCAAAATTGAAATTTGATTAGAGCACAGTGTAGACCATCAAATTCATGCACCAAAGACGGTTGGGAACGTTAAACTTGCAATTTTTCCATTTTTTCCTTGAAGATAATGCTATATATTTATTTATTGGGATAAAATGCTTAATTTTTTTTTTACAAAATCAATTTCTTAGACAAAGCCAAGCCAAAAATATCTGACAAATGAGATTGGCTTGAACCTGAGAATCCTCCAAAACTTCCAATATACTCTCATCTCACCACCTATATTTCATGCATGCTTGCCACGTAATAAAATATAGAGATTTGAGATCCCAAAATATTTTAATCCACAACACTAATCTCTTTCTTACTTGAAGAAATCAAAATACTTAAGTAATTGATTATGCTAATTAAACACTAAAAAAACAGTAGTTCATTTCATTGATTAATTCAGCTTTGATCTGATCTTCAAACGCTGAAATTCTTCTTCTTAAAGAAGAAAAATTCAAAAAACTAAACAAAACTCAAGAAAATAACATAAAAACTCCACAACCTTAATTAACAACAAGAGGCTTCATCATGAAAAAAAAAAAATATTATGGCCTAATGAAACTTGAAAGAAACAAGTTAAAAGTGCAACAATAATAGCAATAATTTACATCAAATCTCATGTAGATAGTGGTTATATATATATATACCGCTGCTGCAGACCACTTTATATACACAACCAACCATTCATCATCATCAGCATCAAAATTTCAAGAAGTCATGATATTGTTTCTCTACATCAACAAGTCATTAACCCATCCAAGATCAGGATCAGCACCCCCAGCTCCTCCATTGTTGTTGTTATTAATCTTGTTGTCATCAATGTTGCTGTCAATAATAAATCCCTTGTTGCTTGAACAATCTCCGTTAAAAAAATTCCCATTTGGAGTTGAAGGTGAAAGAATGAACAGTTGTTGTTGCTGATGATGATCTTCTCCAGTCAAAGAAACATCAAGATTCCAAGGAATATTAATATTACTACTGTCAACATTTCTTTTATTGGCTGCTTCATTGAAATTCATTGCTTCTAAAGAACTCATGAGCTCATTTAACGCATCTTTGTAGCTCATAATTCCAGACCTAAGCTTGATCATACGATCATTATATCGAGAAATCGGCGAAAACCCACTCATTGATGCCTGTTTTACGGGTGATAATGGAGGTGATAAGGAAGGAGACAATGGTGGTGACATATGGGACATGCCAAGTAAAGTGGAAGTTGGAGAAGATATCACAGAATTATGACAAGCTAAGCAACAACAATGGCTATGCTTATGATCATACTTATTCATAGCTCCACAAGAAACCTCAGGAAGAATGCGAAGTTGGCGAGGAGAGTGAGCAAAGAAGCAAACCTTTCGTTTACAGTTCCTACCATCTTTACAAGCTTCAGTTCTATAGCGAGAAGGGTGAAGCCAACACTCAAAAACACCATGAGCAAACTCACAGCTTTCACCACGGCTGCAACCGCCACGTCTAAACTCTGGACAGACAGTTCCAGAGTAGTGATACTTCCGGGGATCTCTCCGGCGAGCCTTTTCGCCAGGATGAGCAAAAGGGCAGTCTGTCCAGTCATGACTGCGGCTGCGAGTACAACGACGGACCTTGAACTCATACATACGGAAATGATCAGAAGAATAAGGATCTAAATCTTGATCAGTGTCTTCATCTTTATGATCATGGTCATGGCTACCATTACTAATCATGTCGTTGCAAGGGAGAAATTTTTGGAGATTGGATTCAAAAGGGGAGAGCACATGATGATCAGGAGAAGATGAAGATTCTTGAATGAATGTTTTCTTGGAGAGGAGCTTTCTCGGAGGAATATCAAGATCTTTGAAGGGTTTCTTGAGGGAAAAGAGTTGGTGAGAATGGTAGAGCTTGTGTTGGTCAGCACAAATAGTGCTCATATTTTCTTGAATCTTGAAAGCAGAAAGAAAGGAACAAAATGTATAAATATTTTTCAAGAAAATGAAAGCAAGAAGTAAAGATGTTGGAGTGAGTTTTAGATGAAGAAGAGAGCATGGAGAGAGTGCTGATGGAGAAGGGAACAAAGGGTGGGGCTGAGTTATATAGTTGGTTAGAAGGGGAGAGATAGAGAAGGATGACAAGAATGGAGGGTAAGGTATGGGCAGAGGAAGGGATGCGTGGCTTCATAGCATTTGGGATGAACATGCAAAAAAGAGTAGGTGTCAACTTCTTACATTTCATAGCACACAATGCATTGCTGTGTGTTAATGCCAATTTTGCTTTTGGCTTTTCTTAAGAGAAAAAACACAACAAATTATTGATTTTTTTATTTTATTTTATCTTAATAATTAATTTAATAAAACTATATAAATTCAAGCAATAATAATTGCTGTTTTTGGTTTATTTTATTCTAGATACAGTCTTTTTGGATTTTATGTTCTAGAGTAAATGATGGGGTGACATTACATATATAAACAAAAGAGATAAAGAGAGTCGTATATTAATGCAACTCTCAAAGTTCTAATCTATGTGCACAAACCATGGCTGAGTTGTAGGTATATATGTTGATTATATCCAGATCTTAATGGAAACTATAGTCCTTGTCGATTTTACTAGAAAGTTCAAGTTTAGCTCCAACATAATCAATTAATTAATAGATTGGTTCATATATAATGGAAATGGCTTTTTCTTGTCTAACTACATCAAGATTTCACACCTTTATAAATTGGCTTAACAATTAAATTATATGTCAATTCAAAATTATATATATATGATATAAAGTCAGAGCTCTGTGAATATGATAAAGTGTATATATATATGTTGAATTACTGTGAATAAGGGCTAAATTCTCACAAGAGTGTTAACTCTTAAGAATTAATGTTACAACTGTCTCAAACACCAATTTCGTATGATGAATTTCTTGGTAAGGAAATATACACATCTCATCCTTGTGCTCAGATGAACTCACAAGACTTTTGCATATGGGAACTTGTTTATAACTTTTAATATAGTTACCATAAAATAATTATTCTTAATTATTTATTTTTTTCAATATTCAATAATTATATATATATATACTGCCAAATGAATTTTATAAAAAATATAATTTTTTAGCGTCTGTTTCTCCTTAATTACATTAGGTTGAAGTTCAAGATCTCACCACTCAACCAACAAACTTAATTATTTATTTATTTTCTTTAGCAAATATTCCACATATATGATTTTTTTTTCTTCAATATATAGTAGCTAGCTTTTATTTTGTTTGCTTAACTTGAAAAAAACAAGTTTGAAGTAAACAAAACAATGGCAATAAAACAAGGAGCTATGGTGGAACAAGCAGTTTAATTCCTCTTAGTCTTCTTGTACGTCATAGGAGAAAACAATTTTTAGTAGATGAATCTACAATTTGAATTCTCTAAAAATGTGATCACCTACAATATTTTTTTAAACCAAATTGATAAATTTTCTACTAGTAATGACAAGCGAAAATGTTTATTTATTTCAACTATATGATCATACCTAAATAACAAAAATATATTATACAAAATACCCCACTAAGAGAAATTATTAGATTTTTACCTTCATTTGTACAACAAAAAATGCAGTCACAAAATTTGTCCTATTTAAAAATAAAAATAAAAATTATTTAATTTATATATTAAAATTTATGTTGTATATATATAAAAAAAAACTCAATGTCATTCATAGTGATGATGCCTTCGCTAAGATTATACTTATTTACTTTGTTACTGAGGTTCTAAGAGATCCAATTTAAATATGGACTTTCTTTACTACAAAGTACAAATTAAGAGATATGCTTCCTGTTCTATGTTGTACTTGATAATGCTAAAGAACATCTCTGCAGAAACTCGCTCTTCAGTTCTTTGTAGATATGCACATAAATCTCTCTCTCCTTTTTTTTCCTCCATATTTTTGGCTATTTGATTAATGGTAATGAAACGTGTAATGCCGTGCGATATGACTTTTTTTTTTTTATTTATCAAAATATCTCTCCATTTTATAGAGAAACTATTTTAAATGGGGATGTTTTTATCATAGCGCGCCGCGTGTTATGATATGATGGACATATCTCCAGATTAATTGTTCAAGCTAACTAAATATACTTATGGTAAGTGTACAGTATGTAACAGAAAGGGACATGGAAGGAAGACATTGACTTGGCATGCATGTTGTGTCGTGCCCTACCTATAGAGCATATGATAAGATTATTTATATCATAATAATGGCATAAAACTGTTTAAGATGCCTACTTTTTTTTTTCTTTTTCTGAAGAATTTGTCATCTAAGGCAATTTCCTTTACGTTTGTCAATTGTATACTCGTCTACATGACTCCAATTTTTAGGAACTATCAACCAGCTGCAAAGCCCTCACTCTGGAGGCAAATCTGATATTTGATTCACTTACAGCCGAGTTAATTATGGCCATTTTTTGTATTTTAGGAGTTTCACTATTTACAGTGTCAGAAATTAAACTCCTGACTTCTGACCTCTTAATGACTTAACTGAAGTTTTTACAGTTTAACTACTTAACCTGATCGTTTCTTGTAGCTAGCTGATCTCCCAATGGCATGAGACATTTTGTATATCATTCAAGAACATTTCCAATGTTTGCTTAGTCCCTTTTCATGGGCTCCTCCATTTCAGAGTCCATTTGTCAGAACAAACCCAGTCTCAGTTCTAACAATAAATTTTTTTTTGGAAAATGTGCATCATATTCATATGAATTTGATTGGTAAAATAACTGCTATTAAAGCAAATAGTTAAAGAGCCCGTTGTCCAATAGCCCCTTCTGTCCAAGGGCATCTCGAGGTTCAAATAAATTGTGCAATCCTTCATACGTATACAGGATTTATAGAAAATGATAATGATGCATATGGTCTTCCTCAGTTTTATTTATAGTTTCTGAATGAATCAAGGTTCAGACATGGGCAGATCCTCAATGTGCAGATGCATGAGCTTGCTGCATGGGTTCAACCAACACCCTCATGGGGTTGTTCCGTTCAGATCAAGGACATCAATCAGATTGCAAAACAAGATGATGGCAAACGGCAGATTTGCCAGTGTACTGGGGACATATGTAGTCAAATGTTGTCCCATCTATTTGATGTTCATGCAAGATTTTCTCCACACCACACAAGAACACACAACAAGAAGTCAAGAATATACAAGTAATACCTACTTATCTCTTTTGCAGAACTAGCTCATATGCCTGACCAACAACCAGAAAGAGTTTACCAGTGTAATGACACTTCTGTCAAGTAGATAGCTTTCAGAGGAGGATGCTGACATTTAGCAAATATGATCACCGAAAACAATGCTTTTGTAATCTCAAAAAACAAGAACATGCACAACATGAAAATCCACGAAAACTGAAATTACAATCATCATGAATGTCTGTAAATCAATTTCTTCCTTGTGTCGACATTAACAGAAAAATTGAGTATATTACATATTGATTTTACGGCAATGGCAAAGAAAACCTTTTAGCAGGGAACATCCAGAGCATGATCAAGGTCCCACATCCCACATAAGAGAAGAACTTAGCATATTGTTCTCTATTTATCTTCTTCTCCAATGTGGTCAAGTAAAATTTGCAAATTTTTTCTTTTATTTGCTCTATCATACACAAGCAACAAAACATGGCTAGTTTCGACCGTTACAACTGTTAAAGGAAACAAATATTTGTATACACACATATTGTTGGTGATTTTCCACTATTTAAAGGATCCAGACACCAACGATCCATAGATTTTATCATTGAAATCTTACAACTATGCAAGACATGTCATCCTTACTTTTTCTACAAACTGCCTCCTCTGTCAAATGTTTAGCAGCTGAACGGGCATCTTTTATGTCTTTGATAGCGTCCACAGCATCTTGGTTCGACATAACCTGCACAGATTTTATAGAATATTAAAATATACAAGCATAAAATTTGATCACATTTTACGCAGAACCTTAAGTTATCACCCTGGAAAACTTTATTAAACCAAAATATTCATCAAGTGGTTGTAACCTTCAGTAGAGAAATAAATATAAAAATCACTAAAATAATCCTACCAAGACAATAAAATCTAGATAACATCAGGTTAACAATTAACAACTATGAGCATATGACTGACCTTCCATATTCCATCACTTGCCAGAATAATAAATTCTGCGTCATCACAGATTGTCTCTTCTGTTACATCAGGATCTGAACTAAGGTGTATTTTCAAGCTCTTGTCACCAAATGCTCTCGCTACAGCTAGCTGTCCATCAACGCGCGGAACATCCCCTGCAAGCAAGATGATTTTTGAGTTGAAATCAATATTTTGATAGATTTTAACTCATTTTCATTTCGTACATGTTCGTTTAACCAACATACTTGTCATCAAATCTCAAAATCTAGCCAAATCCATTACTACCAGTTACATGCTTGGATTTTTGAATTACTTAATAAATAACAAGTTCAGGACATAAGAAGATTTCATGGAGATAACAAAGGAAACGAACTGACTGGCCAACCCCATTCAGAGACCCATAGCCAACAAAGCAAAAGTACCAAATTGTCAAAATTTACCTACCTGGAAGATTTGATACAAAGCCACCACGACTCTCAATTATATTTTTTTCCTTGCTTGGCTCATGATCAACTGATAATTGTTTGGCCACACCATTCTTGCATATAACAGCTCGTGAATCTCCCACATTTGCTACTACCAGCTTCTGACCATTGATCAGGATTGCTGTAACTGCAGTTGATCCTCCTTTTCCCAAAGCCTTTTCTAATATTTCAGCATCTGTTGTACGGTAAGCTCTCCTTATTGCACTCTCTGTATCAGTCCAGAAATCATGCTGCTTGCAAGAAAGAATGAAGCAAATGAATGCATTCTTGAGAAATGTAAATAAAAATCTATTGGCCACCAGAAGGTTAGCAAAAGACTTGGTTTATAATTGTTAAATGAACCATATGCAAGCAAATCGAATTGAAATTGTATCAAAAAAAAAAAAAAAGTACCTCTTTCAAAATATTATCAAACAAATGATTTTGTAGGTAACTTGGAACATCATGACCCAAGTGCCCATCAAATATTGCAAACAAACCCAACTCACTGCTGTCAACTTGCTTGAAATTGGAAACTACATAATCTTCCATGGCATGGTTTGATTTTCCTTTCAACAAGTGATAACCATGTGTTATATTCTTTATCAATTTGCTTTTGCCTTTTCCTGTGTCAGATGCAGATGCGCCAAATCCGACCTTGACCTGACAAAGAATATACCCAATTCCAAAGAAGAGTTGGTGATTCAAATATGAAAAAGTTTTCAGAAGTTAAAGCACATGCACAATGATTCTGATTTTCCTTTGAGTACAGTTAAATTCAACATATAAGTTATCAGAACTATAGTTTAATGTTTATATGGAAAGCTTTTCAATATAAACTTTCAAAGGAATTATAGTTTGATGTTGAATTAAACTCATAATTACCTACCTTAACAGTTACTAAGAATTATAGTCTAATGTGCCATTAGTAAAGTGCTAGTGCTCAATTAATGGCCTTTGAAAGGATAGGGGAAGGGAAGAAAAAAAAGAAGGTCACTCCTTTTGGGAACATGGCTCGTTCATTCACTTGCGGATTTGCCAGAAGCAATGAAAGAAGGAAAGGGGGGGCGGCAGCGGCACTTGGGAAGGCCAACGACTAAATGATATGAAGGGAAAGCTGTATAAACATTGTGAATAGGTAAATAGCACATGCACAATCATTCTGATCGTCCTATAACTTGCAGAGGGCATTTGTAAAAGAAGCTTTCCTGTCTATAGTTCCCAGAAAGATGATGTTTTATATCTAAAGCTCAGAAAAACCATGGTCCTTAAACAGACTGATATTGACTGCAATTACGCAGTTGCATTGTGCAACATACCAGCAACTACTTTGCAACAGTATTCAATTATAATAAATTTTCCATTAGATGATTGATAAATGCATCTTAACTGTTTTGTTGAGATGATGCTGCCTACAGAAACTATGACAGCGCATCAACATGGTCTTCATCCCAGACTAACCACACAATTTCACAGACAGTTAAAAATTTAAAAACTAGGGACTAATAAACCATGTTGCTGGTACATAAAAAGGAAATCCTCCATGAACAGCCAACTGGGTCCTTCAATGGTGCATTTTTTTAAAACTACAGAGGGGGTACCCAAATTACATAGCCACACTACTTGGGAAAGAAGATCCCCTTTGAACTGAGCATTTTAGCCAATCATAATACAGCACCATCTGGAAAGGCTCTTACTTTATTAAAAATGGGACCAATATTTTCATTCCAATCTGAATTACTGCCCATAAAAAGGCTTCTAATCAGCAATTGGCAATACTCCTACAAACAAGTTTCAAATAGAGGTAACCACAAGCAACCAACTTGAGAACAGCTTATATTCAGTGGCATTTAGCCACTTTTCTTTGAGTACTTGATTCCTTTTTGCAAAGAAACAAATACAAACATACCAAATAACTTAAAAAGATCCAATCTTTAGCAACAAAACAATAAAAAGACAACAACCCAAAAATCATACCACAAAACTTTAACATAATACAACACCAAAACATAAAACAAAACACAAGAATCTCAAAAACACCCACTTCACAAAACCAACATATCTTCTCACAAAACATAACAAAAGAGTCAAACACATCAAAAGAAACAACCCCATAAAAAGCATATATATATAGACCACTACTAACCTTCATCTTGTGCAGAATTTCCCTGCCATTGGTCATGGTGCTAAAGCTAAAAATTCTTACTTTCAAGAAACAGAAACAAAAATGGAGATTTTGGTGGTAAGGTAAGAGAAGAAGCAGCTAAACTTGATCACACATGTATATATGGTACATAGTACAGAGAAGGTGGGGGTGGCTTTGACTAAGAACACGTGACCAGCCGGTGACTTTATACACAACACCCGCGTCCTTTTCTTGATCTCGTCTTCTAAAATCTAATAACGCGTTCTTGCCGACGACATTTCTTTATCTCCATTATTATTAATCGACTTATTTGTAAAAAAAAATTCAAACCTTTACGGATTTTTATAATTTAATTTTAATTTTTTAATTTTTATAATTATGTCTCAATTTTTAATTTTTTATAATATTAACATATTAATAAATTTGGTCAAATAAATTAATTCATTAATATTTTACAATAAAGTTTATTGGGATCCACTCTTTGTGTTGGTGGTATTACACTTCATTATCCACTCAGAATTTTTTAAAATAATTTTGACCAAATTCATTAATATGTTAACATTGTAAAAAAATTTAAAAATTGGAACATAATTACAAAAATTAAAAAGTTGGGATTAAATTGTAAAAAATTGTAAACGTTTGAATTTTTTTTACAAATAAGCCTTATTAATTTTATTTAATTTTTCACTTGCTTTTTTTTTTTTTTCTTTTTTCTTTTTATAATTTTATAAAAATCCAAATTTTGGTTAGTAAATGAGAGTAAAATTTGCTACTTAATTATTTCCTTTTTATATGGGTGAAATGTAATGGTTACTTTTCTAATTTTTATCTAATTTTTAAAAAATTGTCTCTATTATATAATATATAAATACTTACATCGTCTAATTTTTTTGGTGTTAGTTCCTTATATTAATAAAAAATATAAATATGTATATATTTATAATTTTAATATTTTAAAATAAATTTGTTATCATTAAAATACTCAATTTTGAAGATCAATTCTCTGTTAGGCAGGATAAATAAAAATATTATCTAGTCTTAGATTAGTGGTAGTATATTAGGATTTTGAATGTAAATGTTGTCTTTTGAAAGACTGATCACTCTATGAATAATAATACTATATTAAGCTATATTAATTATACATGACATTTACACAACTTTGACATTTACACAGCTTTGACAGCCTTTATAGTTACTGTTCATCGTCTCCTTCCCTGTGATACTGGTTATGGCCAAAAAACCACCAAAGTTTCTTTCTTGTTAGTGTTTACTTTCTCTAAATAATTCTATCTTGAATTCCTTCTCAAAATAGAGTTTAATATGTTTTTTTTTTTTTTTTTTTTCTGTTAGTGGTGTTATTTTTTATGCAGCTTTCCTTGGTCCTCTAGCTGTGATTTTCAAGTTTAGGATCCAGAACCCTGGCTCAACACCTCTCCAGCGGAAGCAATAGCCTCAACAGATCTAGTTTTTGTGCAGCGAATCTCAACATACCTCAATTGGGAGGGCAACATTCGAAGAAGGGGTAAGGTTGTTTTTCTTTTTTATTGTTGTTGTATTTATTTTTTTATTTTTTATTTTCCTTATCCTTCTTTTAAAGTCTTCTTTCACCCATAATTGTGAATATGTTTACTATATGTGGTCTCAGTTTGAGATTCCTAAGGTGATTGAGATTTAGCTTATGTTGGTTGTGATGTTGTATCTAGGTTAATTAGATTTCCTGATATCCAGCTCAGTGAGGTTTATGCAATGCTTTGGTGTTGCAGTAAAGGATATTTGTATGGTTTCTCGAATGAATATAATATTCATCTTGTACAAAAAAAAAAAAAAATAGTACACATAAATATTGTAGCATATAATGTCTCATAGTGAAATTGCACTAAGGATAAAAACCTTGGTCCTACAATATTTAAAGCACCCCCTATTTTCCGGTAATGTCACCCTCTTAGTCCTTTTTTTTTTTTTAAAAAAAAAGAAATTGTAATTTCATTTATGTAAATATTGTTAGGTTTATACCAATAAGATTCACCCTTTTACAATTATTTTGAAAGTGAACGAGGGTTACTTTCATAATGTTACTTTTATAGTGAGATTGCTTTTGGATATAAAAAGCAAAAACAAAGCCAGCTTTATAGGGTTTGACATATGGATTAGATGGCCACGTAAAATATAAGATCCACAGCTACATGAAATTAGGATATTACAGAATGTGAACATAGAAGTTTAGACACAACTGGAATCATAATGTGAATGAAATGATCCACTCATAGAAGGCCACATAGCAATATAAAATTGAAATGTAAATTTGCTTTGATTTATAAGCTAAAAGAAAAAAGAAAGCATTGTTGAGGTGTCATGATTCATGATCCCTAGAATGATGTGGCTGGCTAATAAATTTGTAGCATTACCCATTTGAACCAATAATTTGAAAAATGAAAAAAAGAAAGTTTCTCCCTATCAAGTGGGTGGTTTCATATTAATTATGCAAGTGATTGATGGATTCATGATAGAGCTAAATGGATATCATTTTAAAAGAAGAGAGATTGCTACAATAAAGCAATACAAGAACTTTTCTTTATTGAAGTTTATTAAAGCAACTTGTGCTTTGTACATTGTAATAAGTCTAAATATCTAGCTAGCTTGCACACACCATCAAATGAAATTCACACTTATAATTTTTATTTGTGAAATGAATCCAATTATAGTAGCATCCTCTCTAAAAAAAAAAAAAATTATTGTAGCATTCTATATGTTATATATTCCAATACTAATACGTAAATCTGTTAAAAAAAAAAAAAAATCAAAATTAGCATGAGATAATAATTAATTAGAGTACGTATTTGCGTGTGTTCTATATAAAAAAGAATACATACAACTTCTTACTTGGACCAATCCATGTCCATGCTATTAGAAATTGGAAAATTCAATTTCACATGGCATGTTGATGGAAGAGCATCAACTCGAGATTTGACATATGGTAAGTTCATTGTATATGCCATATCTTCAATGCATTGGCATATTTTATTTGGACCCTTTTTTTCTCTTTTGGCTTTTTCATTGAGTTTTCTTATACCTCGACAACATTCCAACGTTGGAGATGGATCACGACTGTTTCCACTTACAAAACGTACACATGGAAGGAA
>CATIWO010083075.1:0-30144 GCA_949673435.1 Macaranga tanarius | reverse complement strand
GGCCCCCGAAATTTTATCTTATTTGCGGAAACGGCTCCCGAAACTTTATCTTATTTGCAGAAACGGCCCCGAAACGTTTCCGAGAAGTTTCCGACACGTATAGGTGTCCGAAACGTTTCCGACACGGGACACGGCTCTTTACAGAGGTGTCCGTGCAACATAGGGTCAAATGCACAAACTTTACTTTGTATCTTTTTTAAATACCATACTTTTATTTAGTTTAAGAGTAGTGACTCACAAAATCTTTTGACGCATGAATAATCCAAAATTATTATTTTTATTCAGAATTAAAAATTTTTTACAAATAAATCCATATTTTCTATACATTTATTAAAAAATAAGATCAAATTTAGAAATTATTTTGATTCCACCTAATAAGACCAAACTCATTTTGAGTCGTAACATAAGCTAGGAGAAGATAAACTTCTAAATTTTTTGTATTTTTTAGACTAAATTAAAAAAATAAAGAAATTGAGGGATTAAAATGATTGAAAGAGATATTTAGAGGACTAAAAATTTTTAGTAGTACTCTTTTTGAAACAAAAATAAAGTTAGGTTACCAAAAAGAAACAAATTGAAATTTAATACCCACACTGCAATAAATACGAAATTGGGTAACTGCCGTTGCATTTAATCCTTATTGTTATCTACAGTTACATTGACGTGTTTTCTCCATTTATATAGACACAATAGTTTCATTATGGTAAGAGCCCTTTAATTCGTGTGTCTTGTATAATTAAAAATATATATATAATCAGAATTTTTATAAAAATTTTAATGGTTACTGAAAAAAATTAACCTCGTCAATGAATATACTAATTGTATATTACTTAATTCAACATTAAACTAATCGATTTTAGAAATTAAGTTTAAGAGATATTTAGGTAAAATTGTCATTTATCATTGACTGATTTATCAATTTTATATTTGACATTACTAAAGATTGCCGTGTAAGAATTATGGCTGTCACGTTATCACAAACTTGAATTTAATTTGAAATTTTATTATTTAAAAAAAAATCTTTTGTCTTGTACAATAAAAATTTTTCTATTACCTTTCTTTATATTATTAATACACTTTTCCACTCTAAAGTTATATTACAATATTAATATAATTAAAATAATAATTAAAATTAATAAATAGAAATTAATAAATTATATAGTTTATTAAATTATACAAATTATTAATTTAAATTAATAAATAATTTCTATTAATAATTGAATATAATTAAAAATAATAATAATAGTAATATTAAATAGAATAATAAAATTAAATAAGAAAAATAACAGCTATGAATACAAATATCAGACTGAGGCACCCATTCTATGACAATTCTCAACCCAATTTTGTGCCTTTCACTAGTCCAAATACCATTATCTATGTTCATGTCTTAATAAAACAGAAAAGGCAATATAAAAACTTCCTATTGTCCAGTGCAAATGAAATTTTTTCGGATAAAAATAAAATTTTACATATTGAATAGAATAACATTAATAATATAATGTTTTAAATAATTCAAAAAAATAAACATTAATAATATAATTATTCCTTAAAAACTATTAGTAATTTTTTAAAATGTTTATAATTACTACCGATGCATCATTTAGCATCCTTTACCAATTATTTTTGGTAGTTATCCACATAAACTTTTGCATTAAAAAAAAAAGGTGTAAATAATGCAAAGAAACTCTGTCCATAATAGAAAAAGCAATAGAAACCATGATGTTGAAAACAAAATGGAGTTCGGTTGTTTCCTTGTAATGACAAATTTCATTTCTTTATTAGCATTGTAATGACAAAATCAAAACCTTCTGTTTCTCTAACATTACAAATATTACAGGACATACATCAGCTCAGCCTTCTTATCATGCCCTCAATTTCCCATCCCACATAAATACAGATGTGTTAGGAACTAAACCAACTCGGTGCCTCTCCTTTAGCTCATCTCTCTATCCCTTTTCTTCTGTAAACTATGCCAGAAATGCATCTTTTGCACTTCTATAAATATATGGTTTAAGTTAGGCCGCATTACCAAGGTGGGTGGTCGAGCTCTGGAGTCTCTGGCGGCATTGGTTTCCAGCCAGTTTTCTCATCCCAGTACATGTCATAGTATATATGTCCCGGAGTGTGATTCTCCACACAGCACCATATACCCACGTATCGCTTCACTCGATTCCTAAATCTTGTTTCTGTTTCCTGATAAAATATTCAAAATTGCATAACTCATATGAGCACAAACATTTTTGAATTATACAAAAAATCATGTAAAGTCACCATAAATTGGGGCATATTAAAGTTTGTGAAGGTTTCAACCTTCCTTTTTCACATGATAGTGCCTTTTCATTGTTGGTAAAAGTCCCACTTTGAAAAAATATAAAAAAATAAAGTGGCGTATAAGTAAAGTAGATGGGGTCTTTACGTTCAAGCTCATTTATGTGTCCGCGTGCATGTGTGGGCCAACACTTGTGTAAGGCCCATAGAGTTTCAACATTACGTCATATGAAACAAGGGTTTCGGGGGTTTCCAAAGTATTTAGATGAGAGAATTAAAGTTCATTTCATAAAAGGGTTTCCAAAATGCCCTCATTTTCTCAAAATTGAGCCTCCACAAAGCTTCCAACTTGCCAAACGGGAGCTTTACTGATAGTGGTGCTCTTGAAAAAATGAGACACTACTGCTTCCAACTTGCCAAATAGCAATAAACTTTTGAACACAAGTTAAGTGAGGTTTCCAAAGTATTACCCTGATTTTCTCAAAACTTAGCATCCACAACCAAACAAGAAAATGAAAAAAATACTTGCCTTATCAGTAAAACCAAGAAAAGCATCTTGCACTGAAGAGAACTGAATAACCTTGACATCCTTGAAGGAGGAGAATATGGTCTTGAACTGCATATTACAAGTATAACTGATCATGGTAAGAGAGGTCCATTGGGATCATTAATGTTCATGTTTCTGGAAACAAATCAAGCTAGACCAGAATAACATAGAAGCTATTAAGTAAAACTGAAATAATGAGTTATCTGAATGAAGTTCATGGTCACCAACCAAGAAAACAGAAGGAACCAAATCAATACGCAAATAAATCTTAGGATGCATCAGGAAAAGTTGAAAAATTAATATAGAAGACTTTGGGAAGTGTGTTCTTACTCTACTTTTGTTCAGTAATTTCCATTTTGTGAAAGACTACCCAAAATAAAATCCATTTTAGATTTACAGTGTTGCAAAAGACTACATACCAAAAGACTAATTGCCTTACTATATAGTGTTAAGAACAAATTAACATAAAATAAATTATTTGTAATGAATTCTCGTGTTTGGATTCAACATGAAATTCATTTTGAACTTACAGCATTTCTAGTTTGACCCACAGCTTTTCTAGTTTGCACCTCTTATTAGTTAATTCATTTGTAAATTCCATCAATTTTGGTAAAAATTAGCAAAAATGTAATCAACTCTATAGAATTCATGAGATAGAATCCCAAATCAAATTTCATTTGCAGCAAACATGAAAAGTGTGGATTTACAAAATGAATTCCAGAAATTTTACAGAAATCATTTATTCCAAACACCCTCAACTATTTTACTTGTCTAATGCTAATTTTTAATGATCATATAATAATAGTCCTGGTCATTTCTGAAAAACAAGGTTAAGACAAAAAAAAGTACATGAAATTAAATACCTTTTCTTCACTGCTGCCTTTTGGAAATTTGAGTACTCCGTACAAAGTTGTTTTGTTTGATGCAAAGCAATCTTGAGTTCCTTCTTGACAAAGATGAACATCAAGCCATGACTCTTTCACCTGCGAATATCCAAAGTAAAGTTTACCATAAGCAGTGGGGTTCCACTTAGAAGTGGTGTTGAACTGTTGATAAAGGATTAAGTGCCTAATATTAACATTTTTGCACTAATTCTTCAAGTCCGTATCACATCTTTCATTTTTCAATTCTTTTCTCAAGTACATTACAAAACATTCATGTTTTCCACAACTTCAAAACATATGCTAAAAGTAAACAATAAATAGAAACTCAAATCTTGTATTTTACTGGCGATTACTTTCTTCTCAACAGTTAAATTATTTTTATATTCATTGTCTATGATCATCATACAGCCATCAGTATTAGCATTATAAAGTTACCATCTGCATTACTCAATGCTATTACCAATTATAACTGTTACCAACACCATCAGAATAGCTTCTCTCTATGCTGTTATCAACAGTGCCAATCCTGGCAACTGCTTTTGTTATCTTAGTAATTGAATAAGTTTCTATTATATTTTATTGTACAATATCATTAAATCCCTCCACCATCAGAATGGCATCCCTCTATTTTATCAAATTTTTAATTATACTTCTTTTTAAACAAATTCAACTTTTATAGAATTACTTGTTTGGGTAGTGCAGGATTGTCCAAAAACGAGTATTCTCTAATATTGATCCCAGGTCCAAACTCTTCCTCTGCCAGCTGTTTCAACATCACATTCACCTGCAAGCATTGCGTATTCCATAAGTTTAGAATAACAAGGCAATGAAAATACCAAGAGACTACACGCAAGGCACAATAATCGTATTCTCAATTCTAGTCATGCAACCTTGTGAGACAATATGGACAACAGCACCAAGCTCAAATTATATTTTTTAAACCAACCATATGTGTGTATGATGCTACAAAAAGGTTCTCCCGATTTTACAAAGAATAAACAAAGAGCAGGCAGAAAAAAATAACAATTGTAATAAGAACAACTTAGTTGGAAGAATCAATTTCCCTTCTATTTTACTCAGTAATGAACTTGTGATCCCTTAAAACTAATAGGATTCAATTCAAAAAGGAGGAAAAGTTGATGAATCTGACAAAAAGATGCCAAAGTAACGCAATTCAATTATAAAATAATGGGTTCAATGTCAAAAACCAACTACAGATGAATTACAATAGCAAGTCCGTTATACAAAGGAACAACAGCAAATAGTTAGGGAGTTTCAATCCATTTATGAACTCATTGCCAGTCTGTTAAACTGATGAGACTAAAGGGATAAATCCGCACTTGAAACTATAGCATAAAAATGTTCAGAACACAACCATAATGAAAAAAAATTAAAAATTAAAAAAGAAAAAGAAATGTCCAAAGAGATTAATTCAATCAGAAATGTCTCAACATGCAAAGAAGAGATTGAGCAAAACAAAACATAAAGAGCACGTTTGGTTATTTTCACCATGTTTAAAGATATCTTCACCATTGTTGCACCCAATTCTAAATGACTGATTCACATAAAAGCTTTTGTGGACAGAAAACTTTCAAGATCCATGGAGCAATTAATAAAAAAATAGAAAAATTTGGAAATAATAGAAACATGAGAAAATCAAACACCAACACCAACACTAACACACCCAACAAACTATTCATCATAATGAGCATACAAATCAAGAAAGCGTTCTGAATATTGCAACAAAAAATATCTTTGACTTGTTGGACTAATTGAAATTTTGGTGCACAAACCATGACATGAGCTCAATTTTGAGCCAATTGCATTGCAAAATGTAATCAGAGCTGGAACGCAAAACTGAACTAAGAGCTGGAATGTAAAAGTGAACTTGTTAGTCATGAGAAAGGATTGACAGCGTAAAAATCTAATCTTGTGAATGCGATTTGAAATTGGTGGGCACCAAAAATTTGTGCTAAATTAACATTGTCTTGGGTGTGCTACCAGATTTATTATTTGGTGTGGGTTTTGAGCATTTGCTGCAAGAACTCAAACACAGCCATAATTAATTACATGATTTACTCCAGCTCTATCCAAACAAAATAGCAAGGCAAGGATTTCCATCGCCAAATACCAAAAAAGACAGGCCAAAAGAGATGCTCCAGAAGAAGATGACTAAATGTGGAACCATAACAAGAATTAATAAGCCTAGAAGTAAGAAACAAGAGCTCATTTTCATCGATTTCACACAAAGGAAATCCATAGTTAAGAAGTTCACTTATTCTACCAGATGCATAATAAATTTAATTAACTTTTTTACCATGGGAATTTGCTTCAACAATTTCTCCATGCCAAAGGGATACAAACACCATTGCATGCAGAAGCTTGGTAAGGCTCAACAAATCTAAAAGTTAGATTAATAACAGTCAAAATAAGCCTACCTCAAACACATGATCCAATGGGCAGACAAAAGGTTGTCTGGTCATAGATCCCACCAGAACTCCAGGATGACCAAACCAAAGCCTATCCAACCTGCACCATATTGGAGGCATGACCTAACATTTAAACAACAAAACCAGAGAAAAGATATCAGTAAACCTCTTAAGCATTTGCTAGTTATACTGGTGGCTCACTAATTTATGCACTATCATATTTACTAATTATAAGCATATCATCATCCTTAACATGAGATTCAACTTGAATTTACGTTTGCACCAAATATAATCATGTTCATTCAAGTTAGTATGTCATTTAATGGTACAATCTTCAATCCCAATGAATGGTAAATCCTCTGAACACCTGTTATTGTTGAAAACAAAAGGAGTTCTTATGATGCCCAAGACCCCTAAACACTGGAGAAGTGAGAAAAGCAGAAGGTGCTTGCTCAAATAAATTGCTAGTTTAAAAGAGAATTACTGAGGCCAAAACAGGTATTCAAGGCTTTAATCACTATGTCAAATCAAGATTTTCTGTTATAGAATAAGCTTTACATTCTGTACGCATCACAATCAACATAATAACATCAAGTCCGATAAACAATTGACAGAAAAAAGGCTAACTTGAGTTTCATAACTTGGCTTTTCTAGAACAAAAGCTATAAATTGCATTTTCCAATCTACCTGTGATATCTTCCTTTACATCATGAGCAATGTTTCACATGCCACCCTAGGAACAACCAATTTTTACTAACAAAATAATAGCAAATGAACCAAAATTGTCTCCTATATAGGTGCCATCCATGCAATTATGAAAACAAGGTGATGTTTTGAGATCACAAGATAATTTTAAATCTCAAATATGCATATAGGTTTAAATTGAACTTTGGAGCCAAAGTATCAATCAGAATAGAATAATAAATTGAGTATAAATCCTAAAAAACAAAAATAAACAAGTGAATTAACCACTGATTATTATTATCTAACCCCATGACACAGCAATAATTATGCAAGCATGAAATGTTAACTATGAAAATCCATTATCAACATACCACTGATTATGAGAATACAAGGAATCTAGGTTATGATAACGGAGGACAATGATTTCACTATAGCCAAAGACTACTACAGAATAAGACCAAGCGTGTCCAAAATTACTCTCACCAGAGTACGATTTAACAATGAAGCAATTGCTAGTGCCGTCCTTATTTGTTTGATCTACACAAAATCATAACAAAATAAATTGTTAACTTCAACAAGGAACAAGCACTCAAGTGGCAGCCACTAGTGTCATAAAGGTTCTGTGCATACTTGGTAATTAACTAGAGAAAAGTGAGAATCAATATTGTGCTCCCCATTCAGTAACAAACTCTTCGGAATAGATGGTTTAAATGACAAAAATCCTCCTGCATGGATTCCCATAAAATGTTAAACACCAGCATTTGTTCAGAAAAGAACAAACTTCAACAATTACTTAGCAGCAGCTCCAAATGCATGCATCCATCTATCAAAATGTCATGTGAGATAGGATTGATTGACAGTTTTGCATGAACTTGGTTTTTCAGGATTTTGAAATATTCTGTAGATAACTAGGCACAATTTTTTTTCCTTTGAGAAATTATTAGATCTCATCTTGGTTAAATGAGCACAAATATAAGCATACATGTGAACATTAGGAAGTTGAGATGTTCTATATTTTAAAAATCTCCAAATATTGACTGAACGAGATGCTACAACACGTGCATCGATATGTCAAAATGATGTGCCAATTAGTATGATGGACTTTCACTTTTTGAGTAAACATCAGTGTCTGAGGAAGTTGAACTATTCTATGGACAATAAGGCTTCCTTTGGCAATGGTGAAAAAACAGTAAGAAATATGACTACCATGAAGTTGAAGTTCTCTGTACAGAAATAATCAACATGGCTCGGCAAAATACCTGGTGCATCATAGTACTCAGGTGGATCATAAAAAACCATAGCTTCTCGTAATCGATGTCTCTTTCCTTCTGTACCTGAATACTGGAATGTGGTATGCACTGCATATGGCTCCAATCTGAGCTGTTGATACACTGCCTGCCAAAATGTCATAAAGGCTAAGGAAATGTTTGATATAGAGTTACCATGGTCCATGCAACAGTTACTTGGCCCCAGCAATATATCTTAAAGTTCATAGAAAAGGCAAGTAAAGAAGAACATGACCTCCGAGACAAGTACATATCAAGACCAGAAGCTAATATGTAGATTCTACCTGTACAAAATAAGTATGTCCGCTGCAAAATATACTTGCTGGTAAAATTCCCAGCTTGAGAGTTCCATCAAAAGCATATACAAGTCCACTTTCATCATCAACAGACGGTCCTAACTGCCTGCGTATAATATCATTGAAACCATTCTGGTCCCAAATCTTATCATCAGCAAGGAGCATCTCTTTCCAATCCTTTGCCAACTTTTTTGAAGACTCTGTTGGCCGCCAGTGGAAAATTCCTATGTTGTAGGCAGCACCAACTGTCAAATATGAAGAAACAATCTTATTAGTAAACAAATATAGCAGAGAAAACAAACACGCACAAAATATGATGGTAACATAATTGATAAATATGCAAACAGCCAATTAGTCTGTGCATAATTGATAAATTTTAAGACACATCATAGGAGTGAGAAAAAAAATTGTGCATGCTTAAATCTCTGTTCATGTAAAGTACATGCAAAGCAATACAGTCCTCACCTTCTTGCCAGATGTCCAACCTATCATCCATAACAGTCGGTACAACTTGATCACTTGAAGTTAAAACATCTGCATCAGGATAACGAGCAAGATATGGCAGTGGGTTCTGTTCCAGGAAAATAGAATCCATTTACTACCCAAAACCATAATGCAACAACAGTAATCATGCAAACATTACACATGCAATAAAAATGCATTGGATCCAAAAAAGAAAAAGGTAAATAAAATATAATAGCACACCTTCAACCAAACCATGTCAGTGTCGCACATCAATAACTCATATCCAAAAGGGAGCAATGCATCAATCAGAATAACTTTTTCTCTTCCCATCTTGTGAAAAGTAGGTGAACCCCATCCAACATCATCTGTACTCATATGACTCCCCATGTCAAAGACCGGAACGCCTTTCCAATACAATGCCTCTAATAGCTTTGTATCCATAGCACCTAACTCAAAACAAACAAATTAAACACATACCAAGTACTAATCTATTGATGAACCCACAATCAAATCCTGAAAAACAGTTTACTCACCAACAAGAAGATTGGAGAGTCCCAAGTCAGTCAAATGCTTAACCCAAGTAAGGATGAAATCCATAAAAGCATAGTTACCAAAAGTAACAATAATGACATTGTCTTTCACTCTCTGTTCAACTAATTGTTTAGTGAGTCTAAATTTCTTGATAGGAGGCATTTTTGAATTGGGTGGAGGAATTTCCCATATGGGTTTTTCAAGAATGCTGTTTTTTTGAGGCTGTCGTGATGGTTTTGCTGTTGGAGAAGTTACAGTAGCTAATGGTGATTCATGAGAACCGTTAGCTGACTCATCAACATCTGAACAAACAAACAAACAAAACAAGAAATAGATATAAAAGACAGAAACTTTAATAAAAGAAACAAAGAAAGATGACAAATTTGATCATACTTACAAGATAAAGAAGAAGAAATGGTCGGAGGAGAGGAGACCCAAGAGAGAGAGGAGGAGGATTTGTTGGCGGAGTACACGGCGGAGAAGACATAAAAGGAAGAGAAGAGAACACCAAAGAGAACGGTGGCATAGATCGTGATAAATAAAGGCTTTGCATTACTAACTTCTTGGTATGCATTCTTCCATATTGCCATGATTATGGTGATGCTGGTGACGATGAATTTGTCAAATTTCTTCAAATTCAATCAATCATTTCATTTTATTTCCATTAGTGTTACTGCTACTCTCATTTTTTTGATCAAATTTTAAGTGGGTGATGGTAACAGAGAGAGTTTTGAAGATGGGCAATGAGGGAAGTGAGCATAGACCTTCACCTGCTCTCTCTCTCAAAATGTCAACTACTACACTTAGTTGTCTTCTTCTTCTTCTTCCATTTCTGTTTTTTCTTGTTTTTTTTAATGTTAGAATGGGTCAGTAATGGCTGTTTTTTTAAATCAAAAATTAATTTTTATTTTTATTCGACAGATAATTTTTTGAGACAATCGAATATTTAAAAAAAAAAAATACTTTTTATCTATTTCTGTACGTTATATTCATTTTGAATCTTTCTTTCTTTATTACTTAGATATGTACATAAAAATACAATTGCAACTGGTATATTATTTTTTATTTAATTATAAAATTCTATAGTTATTTAATTTTATTTTATTTCATATTTATTATCATTGGATGATATTTTATTTTATTATTGAATGGTAATTATTGACAAAATATAGATTATTTTGTAAAAACTAAAATAATTATAGAATACATTGTTGATATATATTACAATATATATAAAAATATTAATTAATAATTAAAAAAATTATATAAAAAATCTTGATTTTTCACTACTTGCAAATAAAATCATAATTTAATTTTACTGTCAACCTTAACCACAATGTTTTAAAAATTTATAAAATTAATCCTCCGTTAAAATTTTTTTAACAAATAGTTGACGTGTCCGTTCGTAGAGCCTATTTTCTGACACGTGAAATCTCTAGATGCCGAATAGATTTAAGTAATTATATAAAGAACCCTAATCTTTATTACACTTGTAAAATAAATCCTGATAAAATATTTGAATAATTTTAATTAAAAAATTTATAATTTATTAAAATTATTAGAAAAATTTTAATAAAATAAATAATAGAGGTAAGTGTAAATTCAATCCTTTATTATTAATAAAATATTCTTAGATATTTAAAAAATTATAAAAATACAACACATAATTTAACATATATTTTAAAATTAAAAAATACAAAAATATAAAAAATCAAAAAATATTCTAAAATAAGGATAAACTATTATTAATAACTAATGGAATTATTTTTAAGATTAATCCCACTCCAATCTGCTAAAATTAAAACTAAAACTAATTTATATTTTTTTTATATTTATATATTTTATTATAAAAATTTTCTCACTATATTTTTTTGAATGTTTCATATTTTTATTATAAAAGCATAATTTTATTAGTTTTTATAAAAAAAAAATGCATATTAAATAATAATTTAAAAACTTTTCATAATTTTTTATAAATTAATTTTAATTTTATCAAATTGGTGTGGAATTAATCTCAAAAATAATTTCATTAGTTAATAGTCTCCTTTATTTTTAGTACATTTTTTTTTTTTGAATTTTTCAACATATATTAATTCTAAAAAATTTGATAAAAGTAATATTGATGTATCTTAAAATTTTTATTAAGTCATGAAAACAAGTAAGTCAAAATTTTTAATTCAAAATTTTTATTTAATTCATTTTACTACTAAAAATTTAAATAAATTTTAATTAAAGTAAAGTAATATATTCAATCAATGATTTAGAATATGTATTTAAATAATAAAATATTATGTACAAAAAATTTAATATTTTATTATTATAATTATCAAATAATTGTTTATACCTTTTCTGTCACGACCCGAACCCAAGGCACGTGACCGGCACCAGAGAATGGGAAAGCCAATATACTTCCAAAACTCGGAGTAAGCCTTAATAAAAATTTTAACAATATCACATACCATATTACAATCCAAATAAAATCTACAATTTACAAATCTTGTAAAAACAGTTATAACAGTACAATACTGTGGTGTCTAGAGTACAAATACACAATATGAAATATTAATAAAACCTACATAAGATAGCCGGAGAAGAATAAAACCGGCGTAGTAGAGAGCGACTAATATCTGACTCAAGAAATCCTGAAAAATAATAATTGAGGTGAGTCAAACTTCACTAAGTAAATTAATATTAAGAAATGCGTGTTAATAAATATTAATATTAAAATCATTAAAATAACTTAAATAAAATATAAAAACTAAACTTTGTAAACCATACCCTTTTAAGTCATTCATCTTACAATCATAAAATATTATTTACTAATATATATATATATAGAATATAATAAAGTAGTACTGGTGGAAAACAATGGCGGAACCCTACACCTCAAATTTATTAGCTTTTCAGCTCTCTTAAATTTAAAGGACTGCCGTCCCGAGAGATCATGCTCAGCCGAGTTACAGCCGCAGTCAAGTCACTTATTCAAACACTGATGCCTGAGAGACAAACTCCACCGAGCCAAGATACTCATAATCATGCCCGAGAGACGAACTCCACCGAGCCAAAATACTTATAATCATGCCCGAGAGACAAACTCTACCGAGCCAAAATACTCATAATCATGCCCGAGAGACGAACTCCACGGAGCCAAAATACTCATAATCATGCCCGAGAGACAAACTCTACCGAGCCAAAATACTCATAATCATGCCCGAGAGACAAACTCCACGGAGCCAAAATACTCATAATCATAATCAAGATCATACTAGTGTATACATGGTCCTGGTGACACCCACCAGGTAGCTCGTTCTACCACAGTCTCCAAAATATTTGATATGATGAATAAAATAAATAAGACAATTAAATCTTGATGCTTCATCTAAAATCATGCATGCTATCCAAAATTTCCATAATAATAATTTCATCGTCATAAATAATAAATAAGCATTTATATCATAAAATCTTATTTCATCTCAAATTTAATTAAAGATATTATGTATAAAATTATAACAGACATTTTCTAATATTAACTCACAGGTAGAGCGTGCTGGCCGACGTGTTCTCTCCTGCCTAGGATCCGCAGCTCTAGCTCCCGAACTCTCTAGAATAATAAATATTAATTTTAAAGAAATACGCTTACATACATAGCAAATAAATTCATAATAATTTCTAGTAATTCCGGAAAAATTATTAAATTTAATGAATTATTAAAATTGACTTAAAAACACCTTAAAATAACATTTGAGGCTAAAAAGATTAATTTTGATGAGTTGAGACTATTTAAATGGAAATAATGTAATTTCCACCGAAACCACGTCTCCAATGCCCTTACTAAGGCATACATCTCCTTGTCATATGTCAGGTAGTTAAGTGCTGTGTCACTCAGTTTTTCACTAAAATATGCAATTGGCTTACCCTCTTGTATAAGGACAGCACCAATTCCCACTCTAGAAGCATCACATTCAATCTCAAATGTTTTATCAAAGTTAGGAAAAATAAGAACAGGTACAGAAATTAATTTAGATTTCAATATTTTATCCAATATTCTTTTTATTACTTCTGTCAAAGGGGCTGTTATGCTAGAAAAATCATGCACAAAGCGTCTGTAAAAACTAGCTAAGCCATAAAAACTACGAATATTCCCGACATTATTAGGTGTAGGCCAAGTTTTAATAGCCTTAACCTTATCATAATCCACCTCTATACCATGCTCACTAATAATATATCCTAAAAACATAACTTTAGGCACATATAATGTACATTAAGCAAGCTTAGCATACAACTTTTGTGCACGTAAAACACCAAAAATAAATTTAACATGCATAACATGGTCCTCTAGTGATCTACTACACACAAGTATATTATCAAAATAGAAAATAATAAATTTGCCTATAAAATTCCTCAAAACATGGTTCATTAAATGCATGAATGTACTAGGAGCATTAGTTAAACTAAATGGCATGACTAACCACTCATATAACCCTTAAAGGTAGTTTTCTGTTCATCACCAATTTTCATTCTAATTTAATGATACCCAACCATTAAATCAATTTTAGAAAATATATATGCACCAAATTCATCCAATATGTCATTTAAACGAGGTATAGGATGGCAGTACTTTACAGTGATTTAATTGACGGTGCGACAGTCACACCACACACATATGCCATGTTTCATCCTTTTTAAGTACTAATAGCATGGGAATAACACATAGTCTCATACTTTCTCTAATCAGCCCTTTAGACAATAACTCATCCATTTGTCGTTGTAATTTCTTGGTTTCTTCAAAGTTGCTCATATAGGCTGGTCTGTTTTAAATTTGTGCTCCTAGAATAAAATTAATTTAATATTCTATCCTTCTTAAGGGCGGCAAACCTTTAGGTATATACTCGAAAAATAGATCTTCAATTCCTACAACAAAGCTTGAAAAGAACTAGAAAGAGAAGAGATACTTAGATTAGAATAAAAAAAATAAACATGCACCCTTGAATACCAATAGTATTATAGATTGCTTATTTAGATAAGTCTTTCTAATCTCACTCTCTCTAGTATAGAAATTGCCTTTTACCTCTTTTTTTACTACTTTTTACACACTATGCACTCCTTTTACATACACACTCTCATTATTTTTTCCCTCATTGTGCATCCTCTCTGTTTTCTCTCCTTTTTCCTCTCTAAACTTACACCTCTCTTGGCTTTTATCACAACTCTCCTTTTGCTTGTGCACATTTTCTTTTTCATGTGCACTCTCACATTCACTCAGAAATTTTCTAATCTTCGTATACTTCCTTAGGTGTCATAGGTAATAAATTGATAGTTCTATCATTCATCTTAAATGATTAATTGTTAGTAAAACTATCATGTATGACTCACCTATTATATTGCCCCGAACGTCCTAATAATATGTGACTAGCATACATAGAAACTACATCAAGTAATACCTCATCATGATAATGCCCAATAGAAAATGAAATTAATGGTTGCCTAGTAACCTTAATATCCCCACTATTGTTCAACCATTGCAATCTATAAGGTCTAGGGTGTTTGGTTGTTTTTAGTCCCAATTTATTAACTAAAATAGTATTAACAAAATTAGCACAACTCCCACCATCTATGATCATACTATACTACTTATTATCTATCATGCACCTAGTATGAAAGATGTTCTCATATTGTACTCCTTCCTCCTTAGCTTGTATGCTTAAAGCATGCCTAATAACTAATGTGTAAATTGGACCTTGAGGGGCTGATTCATCTCCCTCCACATTAAATGCATTTTCCAATAGTGGCATGTCACTCAAATCATCATCATCATTCTCATCCTCACTCACTACTTCTCCATTGTGTAGGGTCATAATCTTAGCATTTGAACATTGTGTAGCTCTATGTCCATATCCTATGCATCTAAAGCACTGAATATTACTTGACTTACCCTTGAATTTGTCATCCTTAGGTTGTGCCTTTGGTGAAGTAACATCTTTGATTTTATTTGGCTCAAATCTGCCCTTATTTGCACTTGCCTCTCCTCCTTTATTATTCTTCCAATTCGATTTCCATGGGGATGTAAAAATCAAATTTGCCTTGGTTTTCACCTTCAATTGCTTTTCCACCTTAATTTCCATGTGTACAATGTCCTCAAAATCTACATAATGATGCAATTCAACAAGGTTAGTAATTTCATAGTTCAAACCTGATAGAAAACATGCTATGGTAGCCTCTCTATTCTCCTTAATGTTTGCTCGAATCATGGCCATCTCCATCTATTGATGATACTCTTCAACACTTCTAGAGCATTGGTCAGTCTTTATAGCCTATTATATAGCTCCCTATAATAGTGTTGAGGTACAAATCTCTTCCTCATTATGGTTTTCATCTTAAATCATAATAAAACAGGACCTTCTCCACTTCTACACCTAATAAAGGTAAATTGATCCCACCAGACACTGGCATAGTCAATGAACTCCACAGCTGCCAACTTTACCTTCTTTTCTTCGGTGTAGTTATGGCAATCAAACACACGCTCAACTTTCTTTTCTCATTCCAAGTAAGCCTCTGGATCACTCTTATCGTAGAAAGCTAGAATCTTCATCTTGATTAATCCTAAATTTCCATCCTTAGGCTTGCTCTTGTTGGCATATGTAGATCCCTCTTATCCTACCTCCTATTCTAAATCATAAAAAATAATGTGTTTGGTATCCCTTGCTCGAACAAGGGTACCTAGCTCCAACCTCTCTAACCTCTCATGGACCTTTTGACCCTCTTATTGAGCTAACATCTTTTGTAACATTCCTTGTATCACCTTTAATGTAATCTTCTCCTTTGTATCCATGATATATATCTGAAAGAAAAAAAAAAGAAAAAGTTCTTATTTTAACATTCCTCACGTGTTTCTCTCAATTAGATTAGAAAATCCTCTAATGCACTCACCAATCAAGCACACACAAGAATTTCCTTTGAGTCTTTCATTGAGCTAAACCTCTACTACTTCTGAGAGAATTACAAATCAGACCTTGACAACTAAAGATAATAATGAAAGAAAACTAAAAGGATCAATTTTGAAAGCCTTCAAACACCTTATGAAGTTAAATAATAAATTATATGATTTTTGGGGCTGTGTTTGGGTGATTTCAGGTATAACAAAATTTTGAGGTTGTTTATGCATGAATTTTATTATATTTTTAGGTTTTTAATAGGGTCTAGAAATATAAGATGAAAAAAATTATGGTTATGAAAAAGAGATTAAATTTTTGGATATTGAATGGTGACAAACGGGTAGGAAGAAGGGTTCAAAGATGAATAATGATGTTAGAGTAGGTATGTAAAGAAAAATAAAGTGAAGATATGTAACCTTTAAAATTACCACCATACACGTGGCCATAATCAAACACATATCACGTGGCCAAAATAAAATTTCTTGACAAAAGGTACTTGTATATATATATATATATAAATAATTTTATGTGTATATATAGTCTATCATTTAACCTAGAGTTTATATAAGACTATCTTGTACAAATAATCAAAATACATGAATGTTAAAATGATATGCAGTACGAAGGACGGTTGCACCAAACTCGTTTTGGCCTATCTAAAACTCTAATTGTAAGCTTTAAGCTAAGACTAATCGAGTTCTAAAAAATTTCAACAGAAAAGGGGTGAGCTTGCAACTTAGTAAGCAACTATGAATATAGTTGTACACATATACCTATCACATAAGAGTTGCTTTAATGAAGTACATAATCACATATATAAAACATATTCTAATGATTATAATATAGTCTTTCAATCCTCTATTAAGTCTATATACAATCACCGTGAAGTTATATTACCAATGGCACTACATTAAGTGTCCCAAACAAAATCCAACAAAGAAGAAGCAATAAAATGTCAAGCTCTGTTAAATCATCTTAATGATAGATTCAATTTAAACTCAAAATATAAAAATTATAGAAGACTCTTTAAAGGTTTTTCTAGCATCAAACCATGCTCCAATTGGAGCTCTGTAGCTTAAGTTGTAGTAAAAATATAGAGACAAAAGTGCGCAGAATTGGAGGAGGCTGGGCCCCTCGGCAATGCTCCTCACAAGCTGGACTTGCTCCTCACGATTGTGAGCAGTAGATCGTGAGGAGCATTGCCCTCTGCTTCTTCTCTAGTCATTTGGGGCGGTCCTGCTCACTAGCGCTGCTCACAGTCGTGAGCGGCGCTGCCACCTTACTAAACTTAACATAATTTTCATATTTTAGCTCCGATTGACCCCAAACTTGTTATGCACCTCCATGGCTCTTTAAGAAACATTATGAGAGAAATTTTGAGTGTTTTAAAAAGATCTAAATCAACCAAAAACTTGCTTCATCATTTGAATCAATCTAACTTATAATTGCACTAAAATAAATAATTTGATCATACACAAGGTCAATAATATAACTTGAATCAAGCTTAAATACACTTCATAAACATATAAAATATCACCAATCCATTCATCAATATATAATTCTCAATCATTCACAATTATAAAGCATCCATATTCATCCTTTCATAATTGAAACAACCCATTCACACATTGCATCTCATTCAAAAGCATACATTCAAAGTATATATGTTTCATTTCAACAGTTAGTATCTGATTGGACCTTTCTCACACAAATTTCCTCACAAATAGCCTCATTGGCTATATTGCTTACAAATTTAATATCAATCAAATGGCCATTAGTGAGACTATCGGCCCGTCTCAGTATCACTTTCACATATATTATTATGGGCAGCTATACACCCAGCTCAGCTTGCCCATCACACATAATATCTCAATATCAATCAATTGGCCATTAGTGAGACTATCCGCCCGGTTCAGTCTCACTCCTTACATGGATAGCTATACACTCAGCTCAGCTTGCCCATCTCACAATCACACATCTTCACATTCCTCATATGTTTCACCTTCTTATGAAACATAATATAGCATAACACAATATAATTTAATGCAATTACATCTCATCAAGTCATTATCACAATTCTTCACTTTCCTCACATATTTCACCTTCAAGTGAAATATATCACAAACATCATAATATAATATATTTCCATGCAGTTGCATCTCAACAAGTCATTATAACAACCATTCACCAATATTCTATCAAAGCTCATATTCATATCATTCAATATACACAAATATAGTGTCCACTATACCACATATATATATCATCACTTTCAATTCACAAAAAGATGGAACTCATTCCACATCATTCCACTAATTCACATATTCATTCAATTCCAATAAAGGAATACACCATAATACATATAACTAAATATATATACACAATATGCATTAATAGTTACTTACCTCTAAGTGCTTCCACCTCAAAAAAGGGGTCTTTCTTTTAATTATGAGTGCTTTCCTTTCCTTTATCACTCCCTACATATAATCATATATTAATTCAACAAACAAACATTGTAATTCACCCTAATCTCACAAAATGTAATTAAATGCTCCAAGTTCATCATGACCTAAAGATGCACATATAAATCCAATAACCCCAAAATTGCTACTGAAGCTAGGGTTATGTGTCCACGACAAATTCCAATTAGAATCACTCAATTCGGACAAGTATAGAATTAGTTATGGATTTTAGAAACAAATTGGGCAAAATAGGGCACTCATATGAGCAGCAAAATATCCGGCCCTAATAGACGAGATTAATAGCAAAATCAGTCCAAACTTAGTGAGCTATAAAATCTGCAAGCGTACAGAATCATATCAAATAATAAATAAGATATTGTCCCACAGAGATTGTGAATTGAATACTGAAATACTAACTATGCTTGTTTGTTTAGACAACGAAATAGAGTTTAGATTCTTTTAAAAACTAAAACTAAAACAAACTAAAGTAAAATTCAAATTCAAACAAATATTAAAAGCTAGGGTTCTTATTCTCAATTGGACCATTTTAAAGGATTGATTAACTAATTAGGTCTACACTAATTTTAATTCATTTTGAAGGGATCTTAAAAACTATAGGTTTTCTTTTCAAATAAACTTATAATTAATTAGAGATTAATTAACACTAAGTTTACCGGCTCTCACCAACCTAATACCTTTTAATTCTAATTTTAAACACAACCTTTAATCAATATTAATCCACTTAATTGTCTCTCAACTAATCAAGTAATCAATAGGTCATTGCCTAATCCTATAGAGCCTATCTCTCAATTAAGCCTATAGTGTCAATTCAATTTTAGGTTGATTAGTCCTAAAACAACATTAAACATAACAATAACCAATGAATTAGATCTAGTAACCTAACATAAATCATAATAAGTACATGGTCAATTTAAAATAAGAACCCTAAAAAGGGTCTAGCTACTCATATTAAGAATAAAAGAAAACAAAGAAGAAATGAAAACCATTCTGAACATCATAACAATTAAATAAAAGAGTGATATAAGAAAAACCCCCTTCCAAATGATGTAAGGAAGCCTTGCCTTTCTAACTTCAAGCCAAGTATCTCCTCTACTATGAACTAAACAAAATGAAATGGAAATGTATTTTGAAATAAAATAGAAGACTAAGATAAGAACTAGAATAAGATCCAAAAGCAAGAACAAAAATAAGAATAACCCCTAAATGAAAATAAAATGGTTCTATTTATAAACCCAAAGACCTAGTGAGAAAGGCAATCTAACTCCTTTCAAGCTCTATCTAATCAAAAACTAAGAGATAAGTTCGTTTCTATCCAAACTTCAGTTGAAAACTATCATCTTATTGGCTGCCATATCATTCAGGCATGGGTGCGCAAGAAAATGGCATGGCTGCACAAGAAATCCATTAATGTTGATCCTTGGTCAGGCACGGCCGTGCATGACTTTGGCACGGCCGTGCACCCCTATAACATGCCAAAAATAACTTTCAAGCACGGCAATGCACCAATGAAGCATGGCCATGCTCAATCACAATGTAGATAACTCCTTTTCTTGAGTTCTTAGCCCATCCAAACTTCAAGGATTGATCCAATCTTCATCCCAATGCATCTTATAAAACAAAACTCAAAAGAAATTATCTAAAAACAACTAAATCCTAGTAATTAAAACAAAATAACAAAACTAACTAAATTAACTAAAAACTAACTAATCATGCAACTACTAAACCTAATATACAATAAAATAGAGTGCTTAAAATAAATATTTTTCACACTCATCAAATACCCCCACACTTGAGCCTTTGCTTGTCCTCAAGCAAAAATAAGGGAATAACCTATTTATACCAAGAACCAATATCATGAGTAGTTTTTAACTTGAGGAACCATTCTAATCTCTCATTAATACAAAGTTTAAAACTAAAAATTAAAATAATAACTCATAACCAAAAATATAATAATTACTAAGTGAAAAGCAAACTCCCTCGTTGAATTCATGAAAAAGCATGATTAATAACTAAGAAAAATGAAAGTAGGTATGAAGCACTAACACACAAGTAGTTCTTTTATTAATAGTACTTAAAAGGCACATACTTTATTTCTTATAATTTCCTTATTGTAGTACCCCCACCTTTCCATATTACTCAATATGGATACCTCAATAAAGTCCTTTGGATACTCATACCCTTTATAGAGCATTAGAGTACATGTATGAGTGCGTTTTACGCTCCATCTTGCTTAAGGAATTTATTTATTTTATTTTATTTTAGATATAGTGCCTATGCATATAAGAACTACATAATTATTTAAATCCCTACAAATATCTTTCTCAACTATCAAGCACACTATTCCAATCATTCAATGAAAGAGTAGCTATTAAGTTCATTAAAATTTAAAAATTTTTAATCACAAGTTATTCCTCTAACTTTACAATCCAAACCAAGTATTAAAAGGAGATTAACACACTTACTCAAGAAAAACATACCTAATGATACCAACTCTTAGCATAAATAGGCTTAAAAACTTAAGTGAAAGGTCTTTTATTCATGCAACAATAAACTAAAATGCAAAATACAAAATAAAAGAAAAAAAAAAATTTAAAAAGGGAAAGAAACTCCCCTAGTCAGATGCATTCGAAGATGAAGTTTCTGGAACTATGATCTCAACATAAGATTTCGTCGATGCCTTAGTTCCTTTGCTTTGAGAGATCAACTATTTCAGCTCCTCTACTGCAGCCATCAAATTGTCCATCCTTGCATCTCTTAGGGTCTCATAAACTTCAAATTTGGTAATCACATCCATCATCATGTGACCAAGCCTTTGATCAGTTTGATTCGCCATATCCTCTATCTTTTTTTCGACTCTCTCAATACTTTCCTCAAATCTCTTCCTTTTTACTACGCTATTCTTTTTCTTTACTTTAGCTTTACCATCCTTCTTATTCACCCTTGCATTCTCATAAGCTATTTGAGGTTTGACATTTCTTCCTCCTCTTCACTAACGTCATCAAAATTTTCTACCACATTTGGTAGAGGAATATCTCCATGTCTCAAGGCGGTTTAACGCAGCTGATAGCATCTTCTATTATCTGCTTCCTCTAACCTTCCAAAATCTGTAATGATCTAAGCTTTGATCAGAAAAATCTCATCAAAGATTTCACGTTCCAATGGTGCAAAAAGGGCGAGTTTCCTTGGTACAAAGTGTATGGCCAGGCCCGTGATAATGTGGCCCATAGACATCAATATTTTTCATCCCTGCACAATATACCACATAGAATGAAATATAAGATATACACTATTCACCTTACGGTTAGTAGACATATACCACATTAAGAATAATTCATCAGGTATAACCTTTGTACTATCATTCCTACCAAAGATGGTATGTAACATGAATTTATGCATCAACAAATATGAGTGACTATTAATTAGACTACTAATTATAATATCTCCATGACTTATTCTATCTCCTTTAGTAATTTCAGCCTAAAACCCAATCATGTTAAATTCGGGAGAAGGTTGACAAATACCTCCTTCAGATAAACTAAAAATTTCAGTCATGAGATCATAATCAAACTCATATTCTTTTTCAAAGAATTTACATGAAAAAATTCTCTGCTCTTCATCTTTAAGTTTCAAAGTAGTGTAGAATTTAATGGTCAATTTCAAAAATACATTATATTTCACCGTTTTCAACTTAAACTAGCCTAGCCTTTTCTACAAAATATTCACAAAATTATGCATTCCAATATCTTTCAAGATTTGATCATCAAAGTATTTAGGCATGCACATATTTCTTTTGCTAAGAGAACATAATCTCTTACCTTCTTCATCCAAAAAAAATAGGGAAAAAGGCATCATACTCACCTTTGAGATCCATTGGCTTCAGTCTTATCTCCATTGGTGCTTTTCCTTTTACATTAGACATTCGGCTATTGCTAGACATGCTATTTGAACTCATTAGGTAGCAGGAAAAAGAATTGCAGAGAATATAGATGCAGAAAATTTGAGTAAAGAAAAGTGTAGAGAATGTAGAAGTTTTAAAAATTAAAAAAATAGTCCTATGCCTATAAATAAAAGAACAAAAGTTTAAGTTTACAAGGACTAAACAACTTAAGTTTACAAGGACTAAACAACCTATCTCCTAATTTTTTATTAAAAAGATGAATTTTATTAGAAGATAAAAACCACTATCCTACTTAAATTAAAAATCCTAAAAACATTAAAAATAACCCTAAAAAAAATAAAATAACAAAATTTTATTTAAAAAATTTTTATTTTTCCTCCCCCACACTTAAACTATGCAATGTCCTCAATGCATAAAACTTTGAAAAAATTCAGAGGTGAGTGACTATCAGGTGGCACGACCGTGCGTGAAAGTGGCGCAGCCATGCCTACTTTGTGCAAATTTGGGCTGAACCAGGTGGCACGACCGTGCTCAAAAGTGGCACGGCCGTGCCTGGTTCCAAATTTTGAAACCTGAGACACTTTAAATCAGGCACGACCGTTCCTAAAAATGGCATGGCCATGCCTGATTTCAAAAATTGGCACATTGAAATAAAAAATGATGCATTATAGAGCTTTAAACCAACTACCTTGCCTATGTGTTGCACAATTTTAATGAAAAAGAAAGGAATTAACACAACCACATCACATCATATAATATTAATTAAAGAAAATTGAAAGTACAAATACATAAACAAAATAAAGTACATGAACACTTAACATAAAACAGAAAACTAAAAACACTCAACAAACATAATACTAAGATGAAACAAACACGAAAGCAAACACAAAACACAATTATCCAATCACAAGTTCTTGAATCTTCATTGATGTGGTCCTTGATCATGTGGAGGGAATGGAGGTGAAAAGAAGTTTTGACTTTAAAAGTAGGCCATGAGATTGTGATTGAGCGTGTTGACATTTTATTGAACGCCATATAAGCTTGCATTCATTTCGTGTGCCATGGAAGTAAGCTCTCCTATATTATAATCAATGACACCCACTTAAAGCTCTAAAGTATCAAGGCGATGCATAACTTGTTGTAAATCTCCTTCTTCCTCTTTTTCATCTTGTATTGCTTGCTGTTGAGGTTGATCACCAATGAGTATAGGTACTCCATTTCGTCCTATTTCAACCATACCCATTGCTTCCATTATATGAAGATCGATGAAAGAAGGACTCGGTAGCTTGTCAAAAGGCATATTATCAATATTAAAGCCCAAATAATTTGTAATGCTAAGCACCAATCCACCTACCTTAATTGCCCCCGCTCTTTTGTTTGCCACATCTTTAAATTTAGATGCTATTACATGACATACATCCAACTGGCGATTGTTAATCATGCAATATAAAATATTCAATTCCATGGTAGTTACTACCGAATCCCCTTCCTTCCTAGGAAATAAAGAGTGTGACATGAGCCTATGAAGATACCTCAATGCATGTGATCAATTTTTTGATTCCTTGGCTAACCTAGGCTCATACATGCCATATCTTTGGCCAGTGATTTCCCTCCAGAATTCATCTCTATCAAAATTGACATTTACATCTTGATCTTTTGGAAAGTAAAATACATTATTAAGTTCAAATAGGCTAATTCTATGATCTTGGTTTCCTAGCCTAAAACTTAGCATGGCCTCACTCTCATCAAATTGAAAAGATGATAAAAATTCATATGTAAGAATCACAAAAGTGGGGTATTGCATCATCATAAAAGCCTCCCAACCTATCCTATTTATATACATGTTTACACTATTTAACAAACCCGCTCTTTGAAGAGAATATGCACTCATGTATTTCATAGGCATAAATGGTCTAGACATCAATTGATTAAACTTGTTCCTTTGCCCCTCATGTCCAAATTAAATGTTAGGGGGATAAGGTCTTACCATTTATTTTTCCTCTTGATTGGGATTTCAAGAGCTTCCCCCACATCTTCTTGGTCTTTTATGTGCAACCGTCTTCCTTCTTAGTTCCCTCTCCATCGTTGGTGTAGAGTAGAGAATGTGAGAGAGAAGAAGTTGTGCTTGAGAAATTTGAGAGGAAGATGAGAAAATAAATTGAGAGTGTGGAGAGAAAATAATGGAAAAGAGGTTTATATAGAGAGGGTTATGGTTTTGAAAAGAGTGAATTGAGAAATGGGAAGAGAAAAAGGGTGTTGGAATTGATTAAAGAGCTTAGGATTTACAAAAGAGTTTAGGAATTTGAGAAAGGAGTCAAAGTTGAGAAACCCTAAGTCTAAGAGGATGAGAAAGGTTTTGAAGGTTGTAGGTAGTATGAATGTATAGGGAATTGGGGATTTGATTCAATTGAAGACCCAAAAAGTATGTATATTATTGAGTGTGACAGACAGGTGGCACAACCGTGTGTGATTATAGCATGGTCGTACCTGCTTTTCAAATTTGTCGACTGGTTCAGATACGATTAGGCACGGCCGTGCATAAAAGTGGCGCAGCCGTGCCTGGTTCTAAGATTTTTATGTTTCTCTTATTTTGACTAGGTCGCGTAGGTGTGCAACAGGGTGCGTAATATGTACATTCACATAATATACATTTAAAAATCACCCAAACTCACATGTAACAATCATAAATTTTATTCCCACATCAAAGATACTTACCTTTCATCCTTTAGCTCTTCTTCTCTTATAATTCCCGACATTCTTCAATGCTTCTTCTCTGAAAATAAAGTTAAAGAACTTATGATTAGAAATTATAAAATTAAAGACTAAAAGGCTTAACAAGAAAAATGAAAAATGAAAACTTGGTTGAGCCCCCAAGAAGCATTCTTTTAAGTCTATGAGCTTAGACCATTGTGATCTTCATGGTGTTGAATCGGCCAGAAAGGTTAATTGGCGAGAATTCTCCCATATGCCTCCATGATAGATTTTCAGTCTTTGCCCATTTACTTTGAACTTTTCTCCTTAAGTGTTGTAAACTTCCACAGCTCTATAAGGATAAATATGGCTCACTACAAATGGTCCTGACCATCTACTCTTGAGCTTTTCTAGAAATAATCTTAGTCTGGAGTTGAATAGCAATACTTGGTCTCCTTCTTGAAAACTCTTAATCTTTATTTTGGCACCATATCACTTCTTTGTATGTTCTTTATAAATCCTAGAGTTTTCATATGCCATTTTTCTTAACTCCTCCAATTCACTAAACTGTAAAAGTCTCTTTTCAGCTACTTTTTTGCAATCATAGTTCAAAACCTTAATTGCCCAATAAGCCTTATGCTCAATTTCAATAGGAAGATGACATGCTTTTTCATATACCAACCTATATGAAGACATTCCAATAAGTGTCTTATAAGTTGTTTGATATGCCCACAAAGAATCATCCAACTTTCTTGCCCATTCTTTTCTCGACTTGCTCACTGTAATCTCAAGAATCCTTTTTAATTCTCTATTGCTTACTTCTACTTGTCCACTTATTTGCAGATGTTATAGAGTAGCTATTTTGTGTTTTACCCTATAACGAGCTAGCAATGCTTCCATATTTTTATTATAGAAGTATGTTCTTTCATCACATATGATAGCTCGAGGTATTCCAAACCTAGCAAAGAGTCTTTGTAAAAATTTATAAACCACTTTTGCATCATTCACTGCACATGCTTGAGCTTCTACCCATTTGGATACATAATCCATATAAATAAGTATGTACTTGTTTCCCTCTAAAATAGGAAATGGCCCCATAAAATCTATGCCCCACACATCAAATATTTCTACCTCAAGAATTCTGGATTGGAGCATTTCATCCTTTTTTGAAATGTTGCCCCTCTTTTGACATGCATCACAATTGTGTATAAACTTTCCAGCATCATAAAAGAGTGTAGGCCAAAAGAATCCTGCTTCAAGAACCTTTGCAACAGTTCTTTATGGACCAAAATGACCACTATTGATCATCCCATAACAATGTTGCAAAATTGAACTAGTTTCTTCTTCTCCTACACATTTTTTATCACTCCATCACTGCATAGCTTTCAGAGATATGGCTTATCCTACAAATAATACTTGAAATTATAAATAAGTTTCTTCCTCTGTTGACTATTGAATTATTCTGGAAGCTTCCCACTCGAGATGAAATTTGCTATATTAGCGAACCATGGAGCATTTAAACTTCAAATTGCTAACAACAACTCGTCTGGAAATAGCTCCTAAATAGGTTCTTCCTCCTCATCTCCATCTTGCTCCAACTCTAATCTTGAGAGATGATTAGCTACTACATTCTCTAATCCCTTCTTATCTTTAATTTCAATATCGAACTCTTATAAAAGCAGCACCCATCATATGAGCCTTGGCTTTGAGTCCTTCTTGTTCAAGAGGTACTTCAATGCTGCATGATCTATATACATAATAAATTTAGAACCAAGTAAATAAGATAATTTATCAAAAGCAAAAATTACTGCTAGCATCTCCTTCTCGGTTGTGGCATAGTTGAGTTGTGCATCATTCAAGGTTTGACTTGCATAATAGATGACGTGAAGTTTATTCTCCTTCCTTTGATCAAGTACAGCTCCTATTGCATGATCACTTGCATCACACGTCAATTCGAATGGAAGATTCCATTCGGGTGATGCAACCATAGGGGCTGATATCAATGTTTCTTTCAACCTATCAAAAGCCAATTTACAATCATTAGTAAAGTCAAAAGAAGAATCTTTCTCAAGTAATTTATAAAGAGGTATAGAGATTTTCAAAAAATCCTGGATAAATTGCCTATAGAATCCTGTATGGCCTAGAAAACTTTGAATTCCTTTGACGTTTATTGGGTATTGAAGTTTTTCAATGGTCTCCACTTTTGCTTTGTCCATTTCAATACTATGTACTGAAATTTTATGTCCTAGAACAATTCCTTCTTCTACCATAAAATGACACTTCTCCCAATTCAGTACCAAGTTTGTCTCTTCATATCTTGTAAGGAATTGCTCCAAATCCTCCAAACATCCTTCAAATGAGCTTCCATAGACTGAGAAGTCATCCATGAGCATATCTATAATTTCTTCAACCAAGTATGAGAATATGGCCATCATGTACCTTTGAAAGGTTGTCGAAATATTACACAATCCAAATAGCATTCTTCTATAAGCAAATGTGCCATGGGGACATGTGAATGTCATTTTGTCTTGATCTTTTAGAGTAATTACTAATTAATTATAGTCCGAATAACCATCTAGAAAATAATAGAAGGCATGTTCTGCTATCCTCTCCAATATTTGATCAATAAATGGTAGTAGAAAGTGGTCCTTTCTAGTAGCTAAATTCAGCTTCCTATAATTAATGCACACTCTCCATCTAGTCACTACTTTTGTTAAAATTTGCTTATCTTCTTTATTTTCTACCACAATCATTCCTCCTTTCTTTGGGACACACTGAATAGGACTTACCTACGAACTATTTGAAATTGGGTAAACAATTCTAGCATCTAATAGCTTGACCACCTCTTTCTTCACCACTTCTTGCTTATTTAGATTGAGCCTCCTTTTCCTTTCAATGGTTGGCTTGTATCCATCTTCCATTAGAATTTTGTGCAGATGGATTTATCCCTCTTATATCTAAAATTTGCCAACCAATTGCTCTTATTCTCCTCTTGAGAATTCTTACAAGCAAGTCCTCATGGTCTTGCGTGAGTTTAGAGGATATAATCATAGGTAAAGTTTGGTTTTCTCCAAGAAAAGTGTACCTCGAATGTTGAGGTAAGGGTTTCAAATCTACATTCGGTGGTTTTATGGTTGATGGTGGTATAGGTTCAGTGTTTGGTAATTGGATTTATAAAAAAAGAAGTTTGGTGTTTAAGGTAATTTTCATTTTGGGCGGTTTGTACTTACATACACTTCTCAATATACTTTTCCAACCTCCTTCGTTGGACTTTAATCACACATTCATCCAAAATATCAACTCTAAAATACATATCACTTTCAGAAGAATATTTCATACCTTGATAGATATTAAACTTACAACTTTCCTCACCTACCCTTAGAGTTAAAGTTCCATCATATACATCAATGATTGCCTTAACAGTATAGAGGAAAGGCATACCAAGAATCAACGGGACGTTTTCGTCTTCCTCAAAATCAAGGATGACAAAGTCCACTTGAAAAATAAACTTTCCAGCCCTTACTAGCACAATTTTTCACTATTCTTTCTGGTTCCTTTACTGTCCTATCTTCCAATTATAGATGAATATTTGTTAGTTTTGCTTTTCTAAGTCCTAATTTCCTATAAATAGATAAGGGATAAGATTAATAGAAGCACCTGAATCACACAAAAAAATTTGAAATAATAAATTTTCAAAAGAACATGGAATAATAAGACTCCCTAGTTGCTTCCTTTTTAAAGGAAGTTTATTTGAGATGATTGCACTACACTCATTTGTAAGTGTAACTGTCTCGAATTCATACAACTTCTTCTTATTAGAAATTAACTCTTTTAAGAACTTTGCATACTTTGGCATCTGAGCTAGACATTCCACCAAAGGCATGTTGATGTGGAGTGTCTTAATCTTTCCAAAAACTTTGTAAGCTACTGATCATGCTTCTATTTCTTCAACATTTGTGGATATAGTACTAGAGGTTCATAAGGTTAAATTGGTGGTACTTTCAGCTTAGCTTTATTTTCCACCTTCACTTCTGGTTCTTCTGGTGTCTCAACTTTTTCATTATCCTGTTCCTTCTCTCATTCTTTCTTCTTTTCTTTATACTCCATTGTTACTTTTGAAGGAAAGTGTGTGTAGAGGAACAATAAAAATGCGGAATTTAAAAATTTTCATTGCATGCAACATTTGCATCAAACACATAACACTTTCATGCCCATAGATCATATCACATGCACTCTCACGTAGCTAAACATGCTTATGAATAACATGGCATATCAACACATCAACCAAATCATGCTTTCAAGAAGAAGAAGACCTAACAACTAAGAGATATTGTAACACTTACATACTCCTTAGTTGGTAGCACGCTCGAAATGTTTTAGTTGATGATGATCTACAAGCTTCAGCTCCCCAAGTGTGAAGCCTCTAGCTTGAAACACACGGTTGGCAATGGAAGATCCTCCAAGTGATGTGTTGTTCAATCCACAAGCTCCTCTTGATATTGACCTAAGTGCTTGTATCAAACTCCACCAAACAAGGACAAGTAGGACTTATAAAATCTCTATAGATGATGGATTTAGAAGAAAGAACACAATACTTGTATTTGATTGATATCAAGAACCCTTAGAAGAAGAAGATGAAGAAGACTCTCTCTACAACTTTTCTCTCTAATGTTGATATCAATTTCTCTCTCCCAATTGTGCAAATGAACAATATGCCTTAACTCTCTCTACAAACTCCACTAACTAT